>JAZHYW010028535.1:0-92068 GCA_037355805.1 Ixodes ricinus | reverse complement strand
TGTAGCCTTTACGTTCCGGTTACGTATTGCTAGCGTGCAAAATTAATTTTCGGCTCCAGAACACTAAGGGAATCAAATGGAGGCCACCGACATCATTACGACGGCGGAACCTTGGTAACCAGAAAGCTCCATATAACTTGCAGACGAGGCCCCATTCCGTCTTCATTTGCGACGACAGCAGATTACGCGCGAGGCACGAAGGGTGACTTCAGTGGGCAGGGCGCACGCGACTCAAAACACAAGTTTTTTTATTATTTTAATTTTATTTAACAACATATAAATATCTCAAACCAGAAGTCTAGACCGCGGTGAGCTGTAGCTCTACAGGGCGCTCTTGAACAGATGAATGGATGGAGGGAGTCGCTGAGCCATTAGTCGGTGACAGGTTAAGTGGAGAGTGGAAACTCCTCCCACACTCGTTTCACTTTAAGGGGTATCCACACGAAGCGAGAACTCCGCGGACGGATGTCGTGACGTCAACAACCCGGGAAACTCCGTCCCCGGCTCCGCCGCGTGCACCTGCAGAGCTTTCGTGCTGATGGAACGAAGCCTCCGCGCCTCCGCCATGGAGGAGAACGGCGCCGCGAGGCGTCAAAAGAAATGACGTATGTCTCACGTGATGCGCGCTCCGCGGAGGAAGGTGGCGAATTTCTCCTTTGTGTGGGACACCCCATTAGCGGAGCAGACGCTTTAAAGAAGGCGAACTCATCTCCAGCATTCGCTATGCTCAGCTGTCACCGACTACTGCTGATGCCTACGAGTTGATGCGTGGCTCGCCGCGCCTTCTGGGCGTACTAAAATTATATCGAGTATAAGTTGTCTATGACAAAGTGAAAGGATGAGGCAATATTGGATTCAAAAGCCAGCAAGCAGGACTTGAAACCAGTGTTGTACAGAACGGCGTTCCAGGGAACGGCGTTCTTTTTAGGAGGAACGAAAGAATGCCACCGTTCCACCTTGCGTCGAAGGAACTAGAACGGAATCTCGTTGCGTTTTAACGGCAACAGAAAAAGGAACGGCGTTCTTTTTTTTTTCATTTAGTGAGGTCCATTTTTATTTTTATTTTTAAAGCGCAGTTGGCACACTTGCAACCGCGTAGGATAAAGACACAAGGCCGGTTTTTAAGCCTCTTACGACGTCTTAGGACCAGCTCCGCAGCATCGCATCCGGTCCTAAGATGACGCAAGAAGCGTAAAAAACCGTCTTTTTCTCTCGGTCATACTCGCTTACAAGTGTGTGAACGAGCCTTAAAAGGAACCATTAAAAAGAATAAAAACAATATTTTTGTTTACGAAGAGCTGGATCTTTTTAACGTTTTCGTGACTTCTTTTTAATGTTTATTTTTTGGGGTTCTCGCTTGGTAGCAGTCGGGGGTAGGTGAGCTGGAGGATATTGATTATTTTTTTCTATGCCCAAAACTGCAGCACACACACAAAAAAAGAAACAAAAATACTTTTAGTCGGAGGAAAAGACACAAAAAGAGGGACGTCTCAAACTCAGATACTTTCTTTGCTTCCACGAATCCTCATACACTCAGGAATCTAAGACCCTCTACAGCCATCACTGAACTTCCACCAGGAGGCCTATAGTTACAATAAAAGGCCAGGTTACCAGACATCGAACGCACCCTTGTAGTTCGAATATTGGTCACTTAAAAGATACACAAAAATGATCTTTTATACCCTCTCCCCTTCTCCCCCACCCTCCAAACTGAACAACGAATCCGACCTTCACGAAAAATGACTTGTAGGCTTCAAGACTGACGTGCCAAAAGCCCTAGCCCCTTCTCCAGTTGCTCGCCTTGCGGAGAGCAACATCGAGAAGCAACTGTTCTTATGTTCAGACACAGGACTTAGATTGAAACGTTTGAAATTTTCATATAATGTTCGTGCATCGTTGGATAACCCTTTAATAAAGAATAATAAATTAAGCCGTTCCTCCGTCCCGGATCACAATGAATTTTACTCGTCTAAATCGCCCACCACGAACAGGAACATGGTAAAACGCTAAGATGTTTAAAGGTGAATATATCAACATATGGAATCTTGCTTCCGGTTGTTTCCTTCTCCTGGTGCCCTTCCATCACGGCATTCGAATTCTTATGAGGCCATTTGATGGCGACATATATAAAAGACCTTCGTTTGATGTAAATAAATATTGTAATTAGCGAAATACAAAAGTAACGTACATGTAACGATACGGTGAAATTTTTTAAACGATAACGGGAACGAGCTCGTTTCTCGCAGATGGAGATTGTAACGGGAACGCGTTCCCAAAATCAAAAGACACGAGGAACGAACTTCCGTTCCTCTTTTGAGGAACGTGTACAACGCTGCTTGAAACCGCGACTTAGCATAGACACGTGACATGAGGCCACATGACGTCGTCACCCGACAATAATTCCACCGCTAAATTAAGCGGGGAAAATTACGTCACGCGTCACGTCGTACTGTCGCGTGATGCCAAGGCGTTACGTGGCGTGTTCGCTTGACATGACGTCACTTTGTCACGTGATGTGACATTGAATGACGTCAGGCCACCGCACATTAATTTCTCCAATAAATTTTAAGGGACTATTGACGTCACTCTTTCATTTCGGGGTATTAAATGATACCCTGACATCACGTGACATCAAGTTTCGCACTAAATTTAGCGGGACGAATGCACGAACAGACGGGTGAATAGATATTAGAGATGAAAGCGTTCCGTAAAAACAAAACAAACAAAAGAACATTCCAGGCTTTAAAGGTGCCCTGTGGACCCTATATTTTGGTGATCTCATACTCTTGTCGGCTTAGCGTCACATTCTGAAATATTCGCCTCAAGAGTGTTTAGAAGAAAAGAAAATGTCTATACGGTTTCAGCAACCATTGTCCTTTTGGAGTGCCCCACCGTGATCCGTCGTTCTTTTTGTTGTTTCCTTCTCTGGACGCAGCGGTGTCCGTGTCCGTGTCCGCCTGGACGCTGGTGTCCATCTCCCTGGAGCGGTTCTTCGCCATCGTGAGGCCCCTGGAGTCCCGTCGCTGGCAGACCACGTCGCACGCCTACAGGGTCATCATCCTGGTCTGGGCCTGCTCCCTTCTCACCATGCTGCCCATCGCGGTGCTCTCCGAGCTCGTGCCACTGCGAGGAGGTGGGCACGTTTGTCTTCGCAAAACCAAGCACTTGACTGTAACCCGTCTTATCGTAACTTGGCAAACCACAAAGACTACGGTCCCGGTGATCCAATCAGCGTGTCAGAAGAAGGCACGTGACTATACTCCATCTCATTAGTTGGGCACAGCACTGTGAAAGCCGTCGGCTGGAATGTAATGTAATCAAATCGATTAGAATAAAAGAACATAATAGAATAGAATAGGATAGCTTTGCTCGTAACACAGGTTTCAAGCATACATTATCGAGCCGGCTTGCGCCTCAGGTGCGTGTGTGCCTAGCTCGGCAGGTGGCAAAACAAATCATAATGCAAATAAAAAAAAAAAAGATCGGCGCCTTGTTTGGTTATTTTGCCAAACGCGTTTAAAGGGATGGTGAACCGAAATTTGGATTTCAGAAAAATAATGCAGAAGATATAGGCGGGACGCTACAATCCCTACAACACGACTCGTAAGGCGATATCTCGAATGGATGGCCGAATTTTGAGAAAAAGAGTTCGAGATTGAACAAGGCCGACGAGGCGCTTGACGTCAAGATACCTAGTTTCCTCCTCTCTTCGCTTCGCTCCCTCAGGGCGGCGAGGCGGAGAAGACGCGAGGCCGTTCCCTTTCCTTCTCGGAAAAACATGACGTCAATAACCCTGTCAAATGCGCCTCCTTTTCTTGAAAAATACGGTCATCCGTTTGAGATATCGCTGTATGAGTGATGTTTTGGTGTTTGTAGCATCCCGTTGCACGCTTTTGCCGTGTGTTTTGTGGAATCCAGATTTCGGTTCAGCATCCCTTCAAGTGCGGCAGCCTTATGAGAGGGTGGTGCTCCTTAGTTTAGAGAGGGCCTAAGTGCAGGATGATCTTTAGTCTTTCAGCGCCTGGTGGGTGGCGCTCTTAGTTCACTCGGTGCCTAGGGCAAGGGTACGTATGTAAACAGATTGCGCCACACTATTGCCTGTTTGTGACGCTGCGCACGCTACCGTTCAGCAACACCCGCACGCGAAGCCTGTGCGCTGAATTTTCTCGGTCACCCATGAGTGGGGAAGCGCGCTTGCCTCTCCTTTTCACGCCTCCTTCCGCTCGCTCTTTCTGCACCACCTGGTTCTGCACCCCTCTGCGCTCCGCGCGCTTTCTTGCACAACTTGCTTCTGCTCCTCTCGTTCCTACGTGCTGGGTTTGTAGCTCAGACAGCACCGCACTTGGCTTTCAAGCCATTGCCGGTGTTTGATCCCTGGCACAAATACCGGTTTCTTTTACAGCGAAGCTGTTTATGGCTAGGGCTTCATGGACTTTTTCTGTGCAGTGACTAAAGACTCTGCGTTCGCACCGCCGCACGCGCCGTACGCGCACGTCTTCTCCGTATAAATCATTCGAAGCAAATAACCGAAATAAAGCGTTGACGAAGGCGCGTGCAAGATGCCATTTGTTTTAGGCTTTTGCTTTAGAACAGTTACTGCTGCAGATGACGGCGCCACGTGCGCACGCCTTCCCTGTATAAAACATTCAAAGTAAAAAACCAATTAAAGCTTTGACGAACGCGCGTGCAAGATGCCAGTTGTTTTAGGCTTTTGCTTTAGATCAGTTACTGCTGCAGATGCCGGCACGTGCAGCGCATAGAACACCATTTCCTGCATTCTCCTTGATGCTTGGGTAATTGAGCAATAGGTCTATTCAGTAGATTAGTTATCAATAGGCACCATTTTCAAGACCAGTAGACTCTCAGGTGGATAATAAAGGCCTCTCAAAGATTTGCCGCTGTGTGACCCGCGTCGGCCATTCTACGTTCGCACCGCCCTCCCTTTGTCGTTGTTCCAAGCGCGCTAGCGTGCCTAGTTTCTTTTCCTTCCGCTCTCCCAGGGTAGCGGTCCCGTCGCGCGTGTCTACTTTCCGCCGGGTGGCGCTCCCGTCGCGCGTGTCTAGTTTCCGCCGGCTCCTCGGGGCGGGTCTGTGTCGTGTGTTAAACAGCTTCGCTGGTCATCCACCTTCACAGAGTAGAATGGCTCATGATTTACTTTTTTTTCAAAATCATTTAGTGGTTGCGGACTGACCGACCTACACATTTTGTGCTTATGCGACTTCTGAGTCTGGTTGGCTTCATAAAACTACCGCTTTACAAAAATACGCCTTCCCAGATTGATATTGTCAATGGATTAGAATAGACGAAAAAACAACACCCACAGAGACATTTCTTTTTAACAAAAACAAAACAAATTACACTAAAAATGTTTTACTCTTTTAAGTTTTGTAGCGAATTTCTAAGCTTTTGTTTCGACGTAATACAAAGTAAAATGCCTGGCAGGTTCTTAAAGATATCAAGAACATAATATGCTCTCGGATGTACACCATACTTTGACATAACACGCGGCGTATCAAATCGAATTGAAGGCATCAAAAGACGCTCTTGGGTGTGCGGCGTTTTAAATTTGTTACTCCAGAAGTGTCGTAGCAAAACAATTTATTTAAACCCCCCCCCTCAAAAAATAAACACAAAAAAACGGTAGGTGAATGTGTACGGAATATACAGTCACTCGGTATCTCAGACCTATTTAATGCAACCCTTTAGAAAAATAGATTTCAACAGAGAGCTAACTCTGGTGCGCAAAAGCAGAGAACATCCCGAGAAAAAACGCTATACCGTATTCCAAGCAGCTATACGGCCAAAGTTCGGGTAAATATCTTTCTAACAGAGAAAGGCAGCAAAGTTTTAATACCGCGGAGACGGCATGTAAGAAAGAGGAGGAAAGCGCACTTGTATACGTATTTCGAGCGATCGGCTAAACTTTGAAGATGACAAAAGCGAAGTCTGGGACTCGTAAAAGAGGGTTTAGAGAGATGCCGTTTATCCTATATGCTTGGGTTACGCTCCAGCCCTTGTAACCTTGGTAAGGGCTGTCACGTGCATCGTCTCCGTCCCTCTGATGCGCTCGAGGTGGCCGTATACCCTTCGGTTTCTGCCAAGTTACAGTAAAACGAAATATGGAAGAATAGATTCTACTCCACGAATTCGCATTGAGACAGCCCGTCAACAGTACCGCATATCCCTTCGTGCCGGTGTAAACAGACCGTATCCAAGATGACGCACGCGTATCGCTCTATTCCCCCTGTTGTGCTTTCGTGCTACCCAGCGAGGAAGAGGGCTGTCACCGACACACCGAGATACCAGATTCGCCGAGGCAGCAGAAACGGCTTTCTCCGCTGACTCGGGCGCTTTTTCACGACGATGGATGATGGCAGCCACCCTGTCCAATTCAAAGAAGGAAACCCCGAGGCTTCGGGCGTTCAGCCGTTCTATCTACGGAAAGCGCTCCAAGGCCATTAGATTTTCGAGGAGTAAGATGTATTTCCCAGTCAAACATTTGGTAGGAAACTGAAAAAGAAAAAAAGAAAAAATAGAGGAGAAGAATATAGGGGCATTTTATCGCGCTGCCTTTGTCTAAGTTGGTGGAGATCTATAGTGCAGCCTCGAGGGCGTCGCGTTCGGATGAAAATGCCAGCGAGTTATCGACACCTGCGCCGCCGGCAGCGGGCTTCGACCTGATTTACGTGTGGCGACTCATGGCTCGCGCTCGGTCGATCATTGTCGATGCAGACGACGTTCTCCCCGCAGGCTTCGCGCCCACCTGCGGAACTTCTTGGCGTGGGGAGTAGATTCGAACTGACGTACAACAAAACCACGATGAACTCTCAAGAGTATTTTTAGTTTCAAATTTCAAAAGTTCAACGCCGGCGGGCAAAAAAAGAAATAAAAATATTGCACCTACTCTCCGTTTTACCGTGAACGATGGACCGCAACAGACGCTACGAGCCGTAGAAGCCAACCAAATGTCGCGTCAGTGTCACGTGATCTTAGGGAAGGGCGCAGCGATGCGCGGGGCGGGTAGCGACGTGACGAGTTCACAGCGCTGGATAGGCTGCGGGATGGCTGGTAGAGCTCATTGCGTTCCGTCACAAGGTGAAACAAATTGGGGCACAGGCCTAAAAGAGCAGCGCTGGGCCTCGCGCTGTCCCATTTTTGCAACGGCACACGCTCAAAGAATGTGCTTGGGGGCATCGGTATTCACGAACACTTACGGGCTATAGCTACATGAGCTGTGTTTAGCGAATCGGCACATTATCCCCCCCCGCCCCCCCCCCAAAAAAACCTTTTTTTTTTTGGACGCGACATTTCGAGATTGGTTGCATACACCGCTTTTTCCAAAAGTCCATCAAGCAACACTGGCGGTGGCCATTGCTTGGTCCTTTTAGACTGAGGCTAGGTGGCGCAAGCTACAGCCCGCTACAAAGGGTGATGCCAGCAACGTCCATCCATCCATCCAGCCATCCTTAGATGCGTAGACTGGGATTGGATCCGAATCGTTGCCGAGCGCTGATGTAGCACTCGTTTTCTACACGAGCTGAGCCGAGTTCACGCTTAATGCTGAGGCAACCCTCGTTGTAAACGCTCGAGTATAGACCAGTGTCCGAAATCCTCGCCCCCAGCGATAAAAATGGGAAATAATAATCTCAAACGCAGGCTCTCGTGAATAGAGGGGCTGCGCATAAAAAATATTTTTGCTTTTTGCAGGATTCGTTGTATCGGAGTTTTTCTTGGAGCTTCGTGATTATGCATTTGTGACGTTCTTGCATTACCATATCTGCGAAGGTTTCTAAAAACAGGTCTCGCAAAAAGCGCAGCCCCCCTACTGTGTCATGGCGTCGGCAAAAAGGCCGCGCCATCGCCTGGCACGCCATCGCTTGATCGCAGAGCGAAGGTTCGCTCTGCTCCATGCGGTGCCAGCCATGTTTGTTTTCGCCGACGCCATGGCGCAGTAGGGCGCGGCGCTTTTTGCGAGACTCCGCTTTTTTAGAAACCTTCGCAGATATGGTAATGCAAGAACGTCACAAATGCATAGTCACGAAGCTCAGAAAAACTCCGATACAACGAATCCTGTAAAAAGCAAAAATATTTTTTATGCGCAGCCCCTCTATTCACGAGAGCCTGCAAGTTTGAGATTATTATTTCCCATTTCCTATCGCTGGGGGCGAGGATTTCCCGGACACTGGTCTATACTCGAGCGTGTATTGGACAACGAGGGTTGCCTCAGCATTCGGCGTGAACTCGGCTCAGCTCGTGTAGAAAACGAGTGCTACATCGGCGCTCGGCGACGATTCGGATCCAATCCCACTCTACGCGACCTAAGGATGGCGGGATGGATGGATGGACGCTGCTGGCTATGCCCTTCCTGTAGCGGGCGGTAGCTTGCGCCACCTAGCCTCAGTCTAAAAGGACCAAGCAATGGCCACTGCCAGTGTTGCTTGATGGACTTTTGGAAAAAGGGTCTATGCAACCAATCTCGAAAATGTCGCGTCCACAAAAAAAAAAGGTTTTTTTGGGGGGGGAGGCGGGGGGGGATTAACGTGCCGATTCGCTAAACACAGCTCATGTAGCTATAGCCCGTAAGTGTTCGTGAATACCGATGCCCTCAAGCACATTCTTTGAGCGTGTGCCGTTGCAAAAATGGGACAGCGCGAGGCCCAGCGCTGCGCTTTATAGGCCTGTGCCCCAATTTGTTTCACCTTGTGACGGAACGCAATGAGCTCTACCAGCCATCCTGCAGCCTATCCAGCGCTGTGAACTCGTCACGTCGCTACCCGCCCCGCGCATCGCTGCGCCCTTCCCTAAGATCACGTGACACTGACACGACATTTGGTTGGCTTCTACGGCTCGTAGCGTCTGTTGCGGTCCATCGTTCACGGTAAAACGGAGAGTAGGTGCAATATTTTTATTTCTTTTTTTGCCCGCCGGCGTTGAACTTTTGAAATTTGAAACTAAAATACTTCGAGAGTTCATCGTGGTCTTTGCTGTATATCAGTTCGAATCTACTCCCCACGCCCAGAAGTTCCGCAGGTGGGCTCAAAGCCTGCAGGGCGAACGTAGTCCGTGTCGACTATGATCGACCGAGCGCGAGCCATGAGTCGACACACGTGAATCAGGTCGAAGCCAGGTGCCGGCGGCGCAGGTGTCGATAACTCGCTGCCATTTTCATCCCAGCGCGACGCCCTCGAGGCTGCACTATAGATTTCCACCAACTTAGACAAAGGCAGCGCGATAAAATGCTCCTTTCTTCTTCTCCCTATTTTTCTTTTTTCTTTTTCAGTTCTCGCTACCAAATGTTTGACTGGGAAATGCATCTTACTCCTCGAAAATCTAAAGGCCTTGGAGCGTTTTCCGTAGATAGAACGGCTGAACGCCCGAAGCCTCTGGGTTTACTTCTTTGAATTGGACGGGGTGGCTGCCGCCATCCATCGTCGTGAAAAAGCGCTCGAGTCAGCGGAGACAGCCGTTTCTAGCTGCCTCGGCGAATCTGGTATCTCGGTGTGACGGTGGCAGCCCTCTTCCTCGCTGCAGCACGGAAGCACAACAGGAGGAATAGAGCGATGCGCGTGCGTCACCTCGGACACGGTCTGTCCACACCGGCACGAAGGGATATGGTACTGTTGACGCGCTGTTTAATGCAAATTCGCGGAGTAGAATCTATCCTTCCATATTTCGTTTCGCTGTAACTGGGCAGAAAGCGAAGGGTATACGGCCACCTCGAGCGGATCAGAGGAACGGAGACGAAGCACATGACAGCCCTTACCAAGGGTACAAGGGCTGTAACCCAAGCATAGGATAAAGCGGGATATCTCCAAACCCTATTTTACGAGTCCCAGACGTCACCCTTGTCATCTTCAAAGTTTAGCCTATCGCTCGAAATACGTATACAAGGGCTGCTTTCTGTCCCCTTTCTCACATCCCGTCTCCGTGATATTAAAACTTTGCTGCCTTTCTCTGTTAGAAAGATATTTTTCCTAAAGCTGTTTTATACGTTTTTTCTCGGGATGATCTCTGCTTTTGCGCACCAGAGTTAGCTCTTGTTGAAATGTATTTTTATAAAGGGTTGCATTGAACAGGTCTGAGACATTGAGTGACTATATTCCGCACACTTTCACCTACAATTTTTTTGTTTTTTTTTTGGGGGGGGGGGTTAGATGAAACCGCTTTGCTATCACACTTCTGAGTCGACTTTAAAACGCCGCACACCCAAGAGCGTCTTCTGAGGCCTTCACATTCGATTTGATACGCCGCGTGTTATGACAAAGTAGGGTGTACATCCGAGAGCATATTCTGTTCTCTGATATCTTTAAGAACCTGCCAGGCATTTTACTTTGTATTACGTCGAAACAAAAGCTTAGAAATTCGCTACAAAACTTAAAAGAGTAAAACATTTTTAGTGTAGGCTTTGTTTTGTTTTTGTTAAAAAGAAATGTCTCTGTGGGTATTGTTTTTTCGTCTATTCTAATCCATTGACAATATCAATCTGGGAAGGCGTATTTTCGTAAAGCGGTAGTTTTATGAAGCCAACCAGACTCAGAAGTCGCAGTAAGCACAAAATGTGTAGGTCGGTCAGTCCGCAACCACTAAATGATTTTGAAAAAAAGTAAATCATGAGCCATTCTACTCTGTGAAGGTGGATGACCAGCGAAGCTGTTTAGCACACGACACAGACCCGCCCCGAGGAGCCGGAGGAAACTAGACACGCGCGACGGGAGCGCCACCCGGCGGAAAGTAGACACGCGCGACGGGACCGCTACCCTGGGAGAGCGGAAGGAAAAGAAACTAGGCACGCTAGCGCGCTTGGAACAACGACAAAGGGAGGGCGGTGCGAGCGTAGACATGGCCGACGCGGGTCACACAGCGGCAAATCTTTGAGAAGCCTTTATTATCCACCTGAGAGTCTACTGATCTTGAAAATGGTGCCTATTGATAACTAATCTACTGAATAGACCTATTGCTCAATTACCCAAGCATCAAGGAGAATGCAGGAAATGGTGTTCCATGCGCTGCACGTGCCGGCATCTGCAGCAGTAACTGATCTAAAGCAAAAGCCTAAAACAACTGGCATCTTGCACGCGCGTTCGTCAAAGCTTTAATTTGGTTCTTTACTTCGAATGTTTTATACAGGGAAGGCGTGCGCACGTGGCGCCGTCATCTGCAGCAGTAACTGTTCTAAAGCAAAAGCCTAAAACAAATGGCATCTTGCACGCGCCTTCGTCAACGCTTTATTTCGGTTATTTGCTTCGAATCGATTTATACGGAGAAGACGTGCGCGTACGGCGCGTGCGGCGGTGCGAACGCAGAGTCTTTAGTCACTGGACACAGAAAAAGTCCCTGAAGCCCTAGCCATAAACAGCTTCGCTGTAAAAGAAACCGGTATTTGTGCCAGGGATCAAACACCGGCAACGGCGTGAAAGCCAAGTGCGGTGCTGTCTGAGCTACAAACCCAGCACGTAGGAACGAGAGGAGCAGAAGCAAGTTGTGTGAGAAAGCGCGCGGAGCGCAGAGAGGGTGCAGAACCAGGTGGTGCAGAAAGAGCGAGCGGAAGGAGGCGTGAAAAGGAGAGGCAAGCGCGCTTCCCCACTCGTGGGTGACCGAGAAAATTCAGCGCACAGGCTTCGCGTGCGGGTGTTGCTGAACGGTAGCGTGCGCAGCGTCACAAACAGGCAATAGTGTGGCGCAATCTGTTTACATACGTACCCTTGCCCTAGGCACCGAGTGAACTAAGAGCGACCACCCATCCCAGGCGCTGAAAGACTAAAGATCATCCTGCACTTAGGCCCTCTCTAAACTAAGGAGCACCACCTCTCATAAGGCTGCCGCACTTGAAGGGATGCTGAACCGAAATCTGGATTCCACAAAACACACGGCAAAAGCGTGCAACGGGATGCTACAAACACCAAAACATCACTCATACAGCGATATCTCAAACGGATGACCGTATTTTTCAAGAAAAGGAGGCGCATTTGACAGGGTTATTGACGTCATGTTTTTCCGAGAAGGAAAGGGAACGGCCTCGCGTCTTCTCCGCCTCGCCGCCCTGAGGGAGCGAAGCGAAGAGAGGAGGAAACTAGGTATCTTGACGTCAAGCGCCTCGTCGGCCTTGTTCAATCTCGAACTCTTTTCTCAAAATTCGGCCATCCATTCGAGATATCGCCTTACGAGTCGTGTTGTAGGGATTGTAGCGTCCCGCCTATATCTTCTGCATTATTTTTCTGAAATCCAAATTTCGGTTCACCATCCCTTTAAACGCGTTTGGCAAAATAACCAAACAAGGCGCCGATCTTTTTTTTTTTATTTGCATTATGATTTGTTATGCCACCTGCCGAGCTAGGCACACACGCACCTGAGGCGCAAGCCGGCTCGATAATGTATGCTTGAAACCTGTGTTACGAGCAAAGCTATCCTATTCTATTCTATTATGTTCTTTATTCTAATCGATTTGATTACATTACATTCCAGCCGACTGCTTTCACAGCGCTGCGCCCAACTAATGAGATGGAGTATAGTCACGTGCCTTCTTCTGACACGCTGATTGGCTCACCGGGACCGTAGTCTTTGTGGTTTGCCAAGTTACGATAAGACGGGTTACAGTAAAGTGCTTGGTTTTGCGAAGACAAACGTGCCCACCTCCTCGCAGAGGCACGAGCTCGGAGAGCACCGCGATGGGCAGCATGGTAAGAAGGGAGCAGGCCCAGACCAGGATGATGACCCTGTAGGCGTGCGACGTGGTCTGCCAGCGACGGGACTCCAGGGGCCTCACGATGGCGAAGAACCGCTCCAGGGAGATGGACACCAGCGTCCAGGCGGACACGGACACGGACACCGCTGCGTCCAGAGAAGGAAACAACAAAAAGAACGACGGATCACGGTGGGGCACTCCAAAAGGACAATGGTTGCTGAAACCGTATAGACATTTTCTTTTCTTCTAAACACTCTTGAGGCGAATATTTCAGAATGTGACGCTAAGCCGACAAGAGTATGAGATCACCATAATATAGGGTCCATAGCGCATCTTTAAAGCATAGAATATTTTTTTTTGCTTGCTTTTACGGAACGCTTTCATCTCTAATATTTGTTCATCTGTCTGTTCGTGCAATCGCCCGCTAAATTTAGTGAGAAAATGGACGTCACGTGACGTCAGGGAATCATATAATACCCACACATGAAAGTGTGACGTCAATATTCCCTCTAAATTTATTAGAGAAATTGATGTGCAGGTGGCCTGACGTCATTCAACGTCAGACTCATGTGACCAAGTCGACGTCCACGCCTACTCGTAAGCACGACGCATATAGCTATCGCCTTCACAGCTCCATCTGCGATGAGAATGGAGCGAGCTCGTTCCCGTTATCGTTTAAAAAATTTCAACGTATCGTTACATATACGTTACTTTTGTACTTTGCTAATTACAATATTTATTTACATCAAACGAAGGTCTTTTATACATGTCCCATCAAATGGCCTCATACGAATTCGAATGCCGTGATGGAAGGGCAGCAGGAGAAGGAAACAACCGGAAGCAAGATTCCATTTGTTGATATATTCACCTTTAAACATCTTAGCGTTTTACCATGTTCCTGTTCGTGGTGGGTGGGCGATTTAGACGAGTAAAATTCATTGTGATCCGGGAAGGAGGAACGGCTTAATTTTATTATTCTTTATTAAAGGGTTATCCAACAATGCACGAACATTATACCACGATTTCAGACGTTTAAATCTAAGTCCTGTGTCTGAACTTAAGAACAGTTGCTTCTCGATGTTGCTCTCCGCAAGGCGAGCAACTGGAGAAAGAGGTAGGGCTTTTGGCAGGTCAGTCTTGAAGCCTACCAGTCATTCTTCGTAAAGGTCGAATTCGTTGTTCAGTTTGAGGGTGGGAAAGAAGGGGAGAGGGCATAAAAGTTCATTTTTGTGTATATTTTAAGTGACCAATATTCGAGCTACAAAGGTGCGTTCGATGTCTGGTAACCTGGCCTTTTATTGTAACTGTAGGCCTCCTTGTGGAAGTTCAGTGATGGCTGTAGTGGGTCTTAGATTCCTGTGTGTATGAGGATTCGTGGAAGCAAAGAAAGTATCTGAGTTTGAGACGTCCCTCTTTTTGTGTCTTTTCTTCCGACTAAAAGTTTTTTGTTTGCTTTTTTGTGTGTGTGCTGCAGTTTTGGGCATAGAAAAAAATAATCAATGTCCTCCAGCTCACCTCCACCCGACTGCTACCAAGCGAGAACCCCAAAAAATAAACATTAAAAGAAGTAACAAAAACGTTAAAAAGATCCAGTTCTTCGTAAACAAAAATATTGTTTTTATTCTTTTTAATGGTTCCTTCTTAAGACTCGTTCACACACTTGTAACCGAGTATGACCGAGAAAAAAAGACGGCTTTTTACGCCTCTTGCGTCATCTTAGGACCGGATGCGATGCTGCGGAGCTGGTCCTAAGACGTCGTAAGAGGCTTAAAAACCGGCCTTGTGTCTTTCCGTCCTACGCGGTTGCAAGTGTGTCAATCTGCGCTTTAAAAATAAAATAAAAATGACCTCACTAAATGAAAAAAAAAAAGAACGCCGTTCCTTTTTCCGTTGCCGTTAAAACGCAACGAGTTTCCGTTCTAGTTCCTTCGATGCAAGGTGGAACGGTGGCATTCTTTCGTTCTTCCTAAAAAGAACGCCGTTCCTTGAACGCCGTTCTGTACAACACTGGTTTCAAGTCCTGCCTGCTGGCTTTTGAATCCAATATTGCTTCATCCTTTCACTTTGTCATAGACAACTTATACTCGATATAATTCTTAGCACGCCCAGAAGGCGCGGCGAGCCACGCATCAACTCGTAGGGCTCAGCAGTAGTCGGTGACAGCTGAGCATAGCGAATGCTGGAGAGGAGTTCGCCTTCTTTAAAGCGTCTGCACCGCTAATGCACACGAAGGAGAAATCCGCCACTTTCCTCCGCGGAGCGCGCATCACGTGAGACATACGTCATTTCTTTTGACGCCTCGCGGCGCCGTTCTCCTCCATGGCGGAGGCGCGGAGGCTTCGTTCCATCTGCACGAAAGCTCTGCAGGTGCACGCGGCGGAGCCGGGGACGGAGTTTCCCGGGTTGTTGTCGTCACGACATCCATCCGCGGAGTTCTCCTTCGTGTGGATACCCCTTAAAGTGAAACGAGTGTCGGAGGAGTTTCCACTTTCCACTTAACCTGTCACCGACTAATGGCTCAGCGACTCCCTCCATCCATTCATCTGTTCAAGAGCGCCCTGTACAGCGACAACTCACCGCGGTCTAGACTTCTGGTTTCAGATATTTATATGTTGTTAAATAAAATGAAAATAAAATAAAAAAACTTGTGTTTTGGGTCGCGTGCGCACTGCCCAATGAGTTCACCCTTCGTCCCTCGCGCGTAATCTGCTGTCGTCGCAAATGAAGACGGAATGGGGACTCGTCTGCAAGTTATATGAGCTTTCTGGTTACCAAGGTTCCGCCGTCGTAATGATGTCGGTGGCCTCCATTTGATTCCCTTAGTGTTCTGGAGCCGAAAATTAATTTTGCACGTTCCGCAGGGTATTGCCGCATTGTGAGGGGAAAGGAAATGGCTGGAACGCACAAGGACGAAGAACGAAACAACAAAAACAACGCAATGAATATCATCTCTCTCCCCCCCCCCCCCTTTTTAAGAATGCCAGGCTGGTCCGGTTTAAAAGTACGGCTGGCCTGCTCCAACAGGCATTGCGCGTTCTGCATTGCTGCGGATGGTTGACGTGCCGGTCAAGCTTTTCGCACAACAAATGTCGCGTTTAATTTAGTCTTACACCTAAACTTTCTGAGCCCCAGAGTCCCACGAGTGGTTCGGTAGTTGTCTGTAGAGTGTTATTTCGAACCTGACCTTTAACACTTCTGACCAGTAGCCTCAACTGGACAGCAACAAAGCCACAGCCATCAAAAGGCATTGGATCTCAATGAGAATGTAATAAACTTCTCGGCAATTTAAGATGAAAAAGTGCAAAGGGATTGATTACTTTATTCCAAAGGCTATATTCACACATTTGGGTTTTAGTATGATCGACTGCATTTCAACCGATCGCATGCGTTTAGCATGGGAGATTTGGCACACAGACACCAACAATAAGGAGACTGCAGCACTCTTCCGTACTACGTTTAGTTATCCTGAAGGTTTCTTAGTATTTGCGAGAACCTCTGAGAAATGGTCCCCTGTAATACTTTAAAAAATTATTTTGAACAAGCACGTTTAAAGGGTGGCACGTAAAATATACAGCAGATCGGAAGGGCTCTGTAGACTCTCCATAGATGGCGCCACTGTGCTCTCCCGTCGTAAGCGGTCACCAGCGGTTGCGAGGCACTCCATCGCCTCCCAAGACAAATGCGTGAATCAGGTTTCACTTGTCGTATAGGAGGTCACTCTTGCGCGTTGCCTCGGTGCACACCGATGGGGAAATGTCACGCGCCTCGCTCCGGCGTTCTCATTGGCGCACTGGTGCGGTGGCTTTCGCATTTTTCAAGCGAGAATAAAATAAATTATACAGAGGTGTGCTATTTGACCATTCGAGCGCAGACTCGAATAGTCGAATGATTAGGGGTAGACCATATGAAGCTAGCTGTTATTGTATCTATTGCACTCATCAAAAAGCAGCTATAGCTTTAGGTCTATACCGCTAATCGTTCCAACCAGAGCTCGGCGTTCTGACATCTCCGCGCGCTGTCGTGTCCTCCTGTCCCTCAGCTTCTCGACGCATAGGCCTCTTTCATAGCCTCCTATATACTGACAGAGCCTGGCAGATCGCCACAAGAAGCGGCCGCCGAAATGGAAAAGGTGGAGCGGCAGACAACGGATGGAGAGGAGAGCCACGGGACTGTCGCCCCGCTGCGGCGAGACGCCGAAACACACTTCTCCCGAGCGAACAAGTGTGTTTCGGGTCTTCGCCGCTGCAAAAGTTGTGCGCTGCACGTCCAGGTTCCCCGAGAAATGGCTCTTTGGTGCTCTAAGCTACCAGATCCTCGCGCTCCAAATCTGCAACCGGGCGATCTATGGCTCCGTCGTCGAACTGCCAGGCTTTATGCGTATAGAAGATGCTATGCCTGTTTTATCGGCCAGGGGGTTGCGAACGCGTCCGTAAGCTACGCTCATGTATATAATGCCTGCATTGAGTATAACGCGACACTGCAACGTTGGAACATGTACGAGCCACGGTCGCTTACATGCGTACACGTGTCATTAGACAGTTTTCATCATATCGTATTCTAGAGCTACGCTTTGCTAGCGAGACCTCGTGCCGTTACTTTGAAGCGTGGATTTAGCACGCTCCCGCCTGGCCCACTCTCTGTAGCGTATTATCTACTAAAACTCTCTATTAGGGAGTTTTGGAACAGGGGACCTACGCTCGGGGTACCCTAAGCCATAGGGGGACACAAGCGCAGAGATGCTCGCGCTGCCGGCTTAGCATAGAAGAATAGGGCTTTCAATACGCACCGTGGCATGCTTGCGTTACTTGCTTGCAGCGCCAATATGGCTAACCAGCGAAATTAATAAGGGCAAAGATATAAACATATAATATGTGCGCTTAGCAAACCCTTTTACTTGCTTGCGTCACAAATAATAGGTAAGGCAAAGCCAAATCTACCTGTTTTTGAACAATCATTAAATGTTTGAAGTAGGGGTGTGCGAATAGTGGTTCGAATCGAATAGCGCTGCCTCAGTCATGGCACTGTGGAGCTTATGAATGACATAGTGCTACTATTCAATTCGAGCCACTATTGGCACAGCCCTAGTTTGAAGTCGAGACCAAATCAATATGATCTCGTCTTTTTCTTTTTAGAGCGCAGCTCTCAGGCGCCCGTTTCCAACTTGAGCGGCGTCGGCGTCGGCGTCGCCGTCGCCGTCGCCGTCGCCGTCGCCGTCGGCGTAACCGCGCGGTGCATGATGGATAAATTTCCCCGCTAAATTTAGCGGAAAATTTTCCCCGCTAAATCTAGCGGAAAATTTTCCCCGCTAAATCTAGCGGGAAATTTTCCCCGCTAAATCTAGCGGAAAATTTTCCCTGCTAAATCTAGCGGAAAATTTTCCCCGCTCAATCTAGCGGAAAATTTTCCCCGCTAAATTTAGCGGAAATCTTTTCCCGCTAAATTTAGAGGGGAAATTCCCCCGCCCTCTCCTCGAGGTCACGTGACCCCCAGGCCACGTGACCCCACCCTCCCCGAGGTCACGTGATCCCCCCCCCGCGCCTTCCCCTCCTCCTCAAGAGCTGCGCTCGAATTCGGCGTTACACGGAGTTGTAAACGGTTTTCATTTTTTAACGAAAGTCTTCCCTATCTTTCTCTCTCTCTCTCTCCCTATCTTGTAGCTCGCTCCTTTCTATTTTACTTTTCCTGCTTTCGCTTGACTGTGCCAAATCGAATGCGAGGCCGTTCCAGCGTCGCTTTTGCGACCAGCTTCTCTATTTAGCTTTTGAGCTTTTGAGCGAAAGAGTGCACAGTCAGAGCTTTTCTGTGCGTTACCTGTTCCTTTTTTCTGTTTTCGCTCGTGTGCGAGATCGCGTCAAGACAACCACAAGGATTCGCGAGACTAGGGTGCCTGGAACAACGCTACTGGAGCAAGCTCAGTTTCACAGCTCCGCCTGAGACGTGGGCTCAGTGGCGGTCATGAGAACTGGCAGCGCTGCAGTCGAGTCTTACTTCCGGATCGTCTAACCCGCCAAGCTTGAATAGCAATACTTGAGCTTGGGCGAGTTGTTAATTCATACTAACACTTCACAGCGCAAGGAAACAGACGCACACAAAAATAAATTTCAAACACTCAAAGAAAGAACACTCACAATGCGCTGACTCTGATCTCATCATCTTTTTTTTTTTTGTTGCTATTATACACATGGAAGTAAAAAGAAAGGAAGAAAAGAAAAGAAAAGGAAGCTCTCAACGCAGTGGTAGCAGACAACGTGCGAGACAGGGAAGCAAGATCCGACTGCAGCGCCGCTAGTTCTCGTGACCGCCACCTGGGCCACTCGCCTCTGCAGGCGAGAATAGGGAGCTGCGAAACTGAGCTTGCTCCAGTAACGTTGGCCTGGAACGCGTCTCCGGCTGGTGTGTTTACTGAGTCCAAAAACGTGGTCCCTCGATTTCCGACTGTATACGAGTGTCATGCTGTCGCCAGTCGCGATCCTGGCGGTGTTCCAGCAACGGTGCTGGATGTGGCAGACGCCAGCTCTGCTCCAGGTCGCTCTCCAGTGTGGTAGTGCACGGAAGCTTCCGCAGCCAGAAGTGGAGACGCCGTGACGACAGCGACACTCGCGTTCGCTCGGGTTTATCGACAGCATTTCTACAACCAACCGCCAGGATCGCGACATCCGACAGCATGACACTTCGGCTTCTGTGACGTTATTTGTTGCCACTTCGGGCCAACTTCTCAACACACCTGTCGGATACGCGCTCCAGGTACCATAGCGAAACGCTGTCAAGTCTACAATTGCCGCGACTTCTTGTTTTCGTCTAAACGATTCCATTTGTACGTATAGACACGATAAAAAAAAACACTACCACGCGAAAAAAAAAAATTCCCGCGAGCGCTTTTTCCTTTTATCTTTCGCGCTCTTCATTCCTCTTCTCACCTCCTCGCTTCTTTCTATTAGTGACGTAATCGAATATGAAATTTATAAGCTTTGTAAGCGGCATTTTTATGATATTTAATAAGGGCATTCGTAAAACTTTTTTTTTTAACGCAAGTGCGAACGACGCTAATATCGAAAAATCGGAGACCGGAAGTGATGTCGTCTCCTGGCTTTTTTATCCTCCCTCGAAAAAACATTACGTCGATCGCGGGACGCAGCAGAACGACACTTGCCGTCGGGATGTGTCGGATGCGCGAAAGAAACTCGAGTCAGGATGGCCAGGACGACTCAATCTTTGACGTCACTGCACTGACGCGAATCACGCCGAAAGTTCAAATTTCGCCCTTGAAAATATTTTCTTTTTTTTTAGAGCGCAGCTTTTAGGTACCCGTTTCAGTGTTTCGCGGCGTCGCCGTCGGCGTCGGCATAACCGCGCTAAAGTTAGCGGGAAAATTTACATCAATTGACCGCAACACCAATATTCAATTCCCCGCTAAATTTAGCCAGGAATTAACTGGCGTCACGTGACCACAACACCACTTCACTTCCTTGCTAAACTTAGCGTGGAATTAAATAGGTGTTGAGGTCACTTGACGGAAATTTTCCCACTAAATCTAGCGGAGAAACTGAATTTTTCATAGCTGACGTGACACCAAGTCATGTGACGTAATTTTCCCAGCTAAATTAAGCGGTTAAACTGAATTGGTGTTGAGGTCATGTGGCGTCAATTTTTCAGCTAAATTTAGTGGGGATACTGTGGGAGGAAGAGAGGGAAGGAGGAGGAGGAGGGGAGGATATGGAGGAGGAGGAGGTCCATACCCTCCCCTCCGCACCCTCGCCTCCTCCTCCTCAAGAGCTGCGCAATAATTTCGCGTTAGAAAATTGTAAACGTCTCTCTTTTTCCTTTTTTTGTGTACTTAACAAATACTGAGTTTTCAAGCTTCGAATTTCGATTGTAGTGTCCAGGCATCGTTTTCGATCGTTTCGGATAATAAAAAAATGTGGCTTTGACCTGTCAGTGCCCCTTTAAGAACGGCCAGGGTGATAATGCAATCTAAAAGGCTTGGCGAGATCATCACTCATACTTTATGATTTCAATGCGGTAAGGCAAGGTGAAAGCCTGCTGCACCATTCATTGCCGATGAACGTGCAAATAGCGACCACAGGGATTTTTTCAGAAGCGAGCGATGCAGGGCGCCGTCATGTTTCCCTAGGAGCCTTAGTGGCAGCGCTAACCCAAAAATCAGTTAGGGTTCGCCGTCTGCGCAGTGGTGAACCCCTATCCCTTAGGGGCCCCGGAGAGTAGGGGCTTCCTATTCTAAAACTCCTTTAAGGCGTCTAAAGAAAATAAAAAAAACTTGAAGACACAAAGAAAACTGCAGCTATCGTTTTGAATCTCCTAACAAAATGATAAAAACAGTTTTGTCTACCTCTTTTTTTTAATTTTTACAGTAAAGTTGTACAGAAGTCGTTGGTCTGCTTTTTACATGTCGGCGTCCTCACGAGAAAAAAAACCCTTCAGCGATTGAAGCGAAAAGTGCATACATCACGCATACAACATACAGCACACAATTCGTTTCAAAAAAGACCGAGCACAAAACAGGCATCCAAGCCAGATAATTGATTATAAGGAGCTCCTGATAACAATGAGAAGCACGTAGCGCTCTACGCATACGTATCTCGGTAAAGATTCCTGTCTCGCAAGCTGCCGCGGCGAAGGCAGCTTACGTCGTGTGAAGTGACGTCACTAGCCTTTCATTCATAAAGAAGAGCCCGCCAGGAAACTGATTTCACTGTTGTTGCAGCACCGCTATGGGTTGGCCACGGCCTATCCATAACACGGTGTCCATAGCGGTGCTGTGAGTAATCCATGGCGAAGACCTCTTCAACTCAAAAATATTAATAAATACAAAGCATGCGTCATCTCTGTTTTTAACCGATATTTTTAGTGAATCTTTTCCGTCTGGTAACGTCCCTCATTACTCGAAAAGTAGCATTGTCATCCCCATACATAAGTCCGGAAAGCGAAATTCACCTCTAAATTACCGCTCTATATGATTTTTGAAGGACCAGCAGTCCCTCAAAAATCTTGGAACATATCATATGTTCTCATTTGATTAGATATATTGAATCTAATAACCTTCTAACCGAAAACAAGCACGCAAAATGAAGACTCCCGAGGAGCAGCGTGAATACCAGGAGCGGCAAAGGGAAAAGAAACGGCAATACGAGCAGAGGCGGCGTGCTGCGACCAATGGCGGCGTGCTGCTACCAGCGGCGGCATCTGCACTGTTAGCAAGTCCCGTGTATTTAGTGAATATTTGGGGTGAAAAACACGCTATTTACACAAATTACCATAAATTTACACGTTGAGTAATGGGTAATTCGTTCAAAAATCATGCGAGGTTGTAAAACACGTGTTTTGGTTCGGTTATACACGCATAGCCGTGTAGCCGACCTCGAAAACACGCATCAGCAACGGCGACGACCGCAGCATTGCCGGCTATCGAAGCATCGGAATGCTTGGGGACACACCTAGAAAGGTCCGTGAAGACAAATGCCGCGGAAAGAAACATGTCTCGGGGACAGATAGGCACCAAATGCAATTACGGCATGTCGCGGGACGGGGCAAACCCCGCGCTTTCGGCGCTTACCGTGCTCGCTGCCATTTTTTCTGGTCGATGGCAATGCGGCTTTCCTTTTGTCGCCGAGGTTTGTATTTATTTTAGGGGTCTTGATAATAGTTTCTTACACACCACAAATAAAGTTATGGGTGTAATTACTCGTTCTAAACAGTTAAAATGGATATAAAAAGCGTGCCCTCGATCTGAACACGTGACATTGCAGTTGGTTTCGTTTTGGCTTCAACCCTTCAACTGCAAGCGAAGGTGCCGCCGCTTCCCATGCAACCTCCTCAGAATTTACGGCGCTCCGTGATGGCCAGTGTTGCTGCATCTGTAGGTCATCTTTAAGTTAGAGCTGACAGGAAAAATCTGGCCACGGCGCAACGCCGATGTACGCTGGAAGCGAGAGCCGGTTTGCTTTCGTTGTTTTTGTTTGGTCGGAAAAACTCTCGCAGCAACGCACGTTTAACATGGCGCCGGTATTGTTTTGGTTTGACGGGAATGGGGAAGCTCCTCGATTTGCGAGCACATGTAGCGAATACGTGACCGGAGAAGTGCCCCTGTGATGTTCCCGGGAGACGGAAAGTATCATTCGTTATCGTCGTGTGTGCTTGGAAAGCGAAGAGAGTCATAGGGTCCACGAGTGCGCAACCACAAGCCAAGGCTCACGACAGCGCTGCGTTGACTTCGGCGATCTCGTTCTGTTTGGTGCAACACGGCGATGTGAAAAAGAGCTGAAACGTTCGTGGTGTATGGTGCGGTGCTTGGAGGTAGAAACCCGGAGCGCAAATTGGTTGTTGTGGGGTCGTCGTCAGCTGATCCGGTCCAGCTGGTCCGGGAGGACGCAGCGAGTGTTTTTAAAAGTAAATCTTCCTTAGTTCCGTTTCAAAATGTGGAAGTATCCCGACGGATAGCGTGAGTAAAAAGCTGCGGGTGTTTTCAACAAAATTACGTCGTTTTAATTGAACAATGGACTCCGGATTGTTGTCCTAAATCTGCCGTTTTTATGCTTCGTGTTGGACTGCGTTTCACAGCGACGTGTTTGCACAGCGACGCACACCGCTCGAGTAGATGATTCGGTCCTGCAAACGACCGGTTATGCAGAATTTCAGGGAAACTTAAGTCACCACAGATATTTTCCTGTAAATCTCGTGTGAGTTTGTTGCGCACATCATGCGGTGTGAATAAATTAGGGCAAGATTTCCTACCTGCCCACAGATGCATGAACTGAGACCATTTTTTACGTAGTGAACATAGTGCTTTTTCTTTATTTTGGGAAGAGGCGTTGGTGCATTTATTATGGTACAATCACTTGAGAGTTGAGAAGTCGGAGAGAGCGAGCAAGCTTTCCCAACTTTGTCTCTTTTTCTCTCTGGCACTGCCCCTAGTTTCTAAAGTTTCAGTTTCAGTAGGCATACCTACTAGCAGGTACAAACTGCTCTAAAGCAGGTAAAAGGCAGGGAAGTCAGGACGGTGCGCTTTTCGCAAGGTGACGGTAAATGCTTTTGCGAGGTATGCGGAATATGCAAGCGATTTTGTTACGCCCGTCGTTCGCGCCTCTCCAGCAAAACGAATAAGATGATCTACAAAGGCGCAATCACAAGCCAAGATTTACGATAACAGTGCGTTTGCTTCGGTGGTCCGTGTAGTTGTATTTTACACTGCTTTCTGCAACACCGTGTCATGACGAAGAGCTGGAACGGTCACGGTTTGTGCTAGCCTACCGGTTGACAGAAACCCGCATCGCCCGCATCGGCACCGAGTGCACTTGGGCTGTTGATGCTCAAGCCTTTCATCCGCGGCTTGTCGCCAGCTGCTCCTGCTGCTCAACGGTGACGAAGCGGCGAGAGTGACCTTTGAAGTAAATGTAAATCCTCGTTCATCCAGTTATCCGGAGTCAAAGTGTGGAAGATGTCCAACGTGTACTGAGGGCGGGAACTACGAGCGTTTTGCCTTGCTTTTATAACCGAAACCAGAGCAACCAGATACCTGCCTTGCGTACTCCAAAATTACGGAAGCAATATGTTTCAACAGGTCGAGTACGTCACCGGGGATGTAGGTGAGACGGTGCGCACTGTTTAAACGCTTGCAGTATCCACGAGTGGTACCAGGAAAACGACGTCAACAGAGAAGGAGCTTGCGATTCAGCATAATGCAGTGTTACGGGCCCGTGAATCTTCAAAATTCAAAGTGGTAACGGTGTAAAAAAAAAAAAAAGACGCATCAGCGCCACACTAGTGATCGCGAATAACACCGGTCACAAACTCCCGAGCCCCACCGCTCCACTCAACACCGACACGACATACGACAAGAAACTGCATCAAAACGCCCCAAAAGTGAAGGCGTCTGCTCCCGTACTGCAACCAGCGGAAGTGAAGTGTTGGGCGGATGTCCTTCTCAAGAATATATAAAAAATGCTTTGCACAAGGATCATTTCCATTTATTATTAATTACATAATGATAAAATCCCAATAATTTGTGTTCTTTTTTATCTGATTCAAGCTAGTCGGACTGCTCATAACAGTGGTCTAGCATGAAAATAACAAAAATTTGAACTTCTTCACGACCGGTTTAAGATTTATTGTTAATACATCGTTATTTTTCGCAACGGACTAACATTATAGATTTTGCCTCCATACTTTTTAAATGCAAACAGTTCTTACATACGGCTGTCCATTGCGCCGTGTTTTGTGTCTTCTTCTATAAATCTGTAAGGGTCAGCGACCGAAGGGCTCACCCGCACATGTCAAGCTTATATACGCCGCGAGGAGAAAGAACATTGAGTAGGAAGTGTCGGGTGCTGTGTGTGATGTGTTTGTGCATATGTCAGTGTTGTGTGATACGTGCTACTCATGTTGTCCGTGATGTATGTGGGTTGGTGTCTACTCGTGATCGTTCGCAGCGTCTTAGCTGACTTTTTTTTATAGGCTGCTAAAAATCTCGCTAGGTGGCGTAAGTTACCACACAATTCCAAATAGTGAGTTATTTATCCATGTAAGTTCGGCATTCGTTGTTTCTTTTGTCTAGCGGCTCCGTCGTAGGTATTGACGCCGCCGACGCACGTACGTACGCACCTTTGCACGTTTACCTTTGCACGCTGGGAGACTGTTTACTGTGTATAAAAGACATCGAACGAGAACCGACGCGTCCTGTGTGCTCTCAATTCGGCGGAAAGGAGCGCGGCCCGCTGGGCTCGTCTCTCGCCTGCTCTCGGTTGCTGGCCGCCATGTTTCATAAGCAACACGCTGAAACGTGTGTTGAGGAAGGCAGACACGGTGCATCGTGTTAAGTTTACACGGCACCTCATGTGTAGACGAATAACACACATGGCTGCGTGTAAAACGAACACGTTTCGACGTGTCCGCTATGGGACAACGGTTTACACGTCTGAGCGTGTTATTTTTGCTAACAGTGTGGTAGTGAGCAATCGTTGCATGTGATACCACAGCTTCGCTGGCCAACCACCTTCACCACAGGGATTGGAGCCCCGACTTTTTCTTGTTTGCCTTTAGAAACTTCAGAAGTTTATATCCACCAATACAATTCTGCGAGCTAAGCGTCCGCGAACAACGCGACAAAGCATAATAACGAACAACTGAAGCGCGACCCAGAAATATTATATTTTGCTCGCCAGAGACGCTAACCAAACCTGAGAGCCACAGGCCTATGCAGGCCGCTGCAGCAACCAACCACAAAGATAACGGGAGCCAGAGGAATGGATTCCGTGATACCACCACATGAAACCAAACCAAGAATAGAAACCGGCCAAGTGCCATTCTCGGTAACGGGTCCCTAAAGCAGGGGTCACACTGGTTAGACATCCTATATGGAAAAGACAGTCTACTCATATATTCGAGCGCGGGTCATTGCGAGATCCGTGTTTCGAATGCCGCGTGGCAGTGAGTTAAGACAGGAAACTTTGGCGTGTGGCATTCTAACCATATTCCGGTGACTCCTGTTTGCAGGCTGTCTTTTATATGATGTATGAGCAGTCTGATCTTGGTTTAAAGGTGTTATGAAAGTATATCGGGTTGGAATGTTCATGACTTTGCAGAGGCGTACCGGTGCTAGTTTGGCCAAAGTATAGTCGCACAGACCGCCATTGATTCAGAAGCTTCTTTGTCGCGGTGAAAATGCGAGGATAAAAGGGGACTATTTCTTTCAGTATAGCCTTCGCAAAGCTCGATGACGTAACTGTGAGGGCGAAACCACCCGCCTGACGACAGTCGAGCGCGGCTCATGGATTGGACACGAGAACTGCGTGAGTTCTCGACTTCGGCCTCGTAACAATCTATGCCTCGGCGGACACTCGGGTGGTGGCTCGTGTCCAATTCCACTGCGGTGATGAGAAGAGCCGATCTCTAAGAATGCCTGGAGCTCAGTACGCGTTTTCTATTTTGCCCAACGTTACAGGAGCAAGCTCAGTTTCGCAGCTCCCTATTCTCGCCTGCAGAGGGGAGTGGCCCAGGCGGCGGTCACGAGAACCAGCGGCGCTGCAGTCGGATCTTGCTTCCGTGTCTCGCGCGTCGTCTACTACCACCGCGTTGAGACCTTCTTTTCTTTTTTCTTCTTCCTTTTTTTTATTTCCATGTGTATAATAGCAAAAAAAGATGATGGAGATGAAGTGTAATACACCACAGAGATCAGAGTCAGCGCATTGTGAGTGTTCTTTTTTGAGTGTTTGAAATTTATTTTTGTGTGCGTCTTTTTCCTTGCGCTGTGAAGTGTTAGTATGAACCACCAACTCGCCCAAGCTCAAGTATTGCTATGAAGCTTCGCGGGCTAAACAATCCGGAAGTAAAGACTCGTTCACACAGACCCGTTGTCTTACGTTACGTTGCGAAAGTCACAGGGAAATCTGTGCTTCGTATTAAGCGTGGCTACCGATTCAGCGAGATAGTTCTGGCACACAACATTCGAGAGACACGAATGTTTCGGTGACGACGAGCTAGACGGTGAGTTACCGTGGCAACCAAGGACACAAGGCTCGTCGTAACGTAACGCAACGTAACTTTTCACACAGCACCGTTTTCTTACGTTACGTCTAAGTCAGCGAAAGATTCGTGTCTCGAATGTCGCGTGCCAGGCTATCTCCCTTGAATTGGTAGCCACGCTTAATACGAAGCACATATTTCCCGGTGACTTTTCGTAACGTAACGTAAGAAAACGGGTCTGTGTGAACGAGTCTTTAAGGCCGGTTCAGACACTTGCGTTTGAGTGCGTTTGACTGCGTTGCGGCGAGAATCGAAAGCGAGTCACCGGCACATCTGTGCTTCGTATGAAGCGTGGAATCCAATTCAAGGAATCTTCTGGCACGCGATATAAGAAGCAGGGATGTCCTGGTGCTCGCTGCCGCAACGCAGTCAAACGCAGTCAAACGCAACTGTGTGAACCGCCACTAAGCTCCACGTCAAAGGCGGAGCTGTGAAACTGAGCTTGCTCCAGTAACGTTGATTTTGCCAGCCCTAGCACGTGACTATGATTAACGTTGGCCGCATAGAACAGGCACCAGGTTACGTGGCTGCTTGTTATTGGCTCAAGGAGGAGATAACCTCCTTGTTCTGGCTCCGAGTTGAGGGGATAAGCGATGCTGATATTTATCGTATTTTCTTGGCGACTGCAATTGCTAAGAGAGAAAACAAGGGCAAATTCATTCAGTAATTAACGTTAGGGAGAGATTACAAGCAGTATTTAACGAAAGTAGAAAAATCGCTCCATGGCTCCTTTAAGAGGCTTATCGATTGTCTGAGAGAAGGGGCTTCGACTGTCGACACCTCGACAATAAACTCCTCACGCCTCGCGGGTATTTACCGTAAAGGTCTTTGCGCACTCGAGCGCATTCTTCCTCGTAAACAAAAGTCCCGCTCTTTGCCGACAGCTGCCACAGACATATTTGTGTTACCTTCGTTTATTTATCTTGCCAGCGCGCCGCCGCGCGGCCGTTACCGGAGGTATAGCTTTGAGTACCCCAGCGAATCGAAACCACGCTACAGTAACCACGCTGCATACATTGGTGCGTATTGGCATAGCCTCCTCTATTGGCCTCGAGATCGACCTAGAGGTGGCGCTACGGTAGCGCTATCATCATCATCATCAAAGCGGTGATAGAAGCATGGCCGCCCCATAGGCTCTGCATGTTCGCGCGCGAAACGGTGTAGATTATTGCGTTTATTTTGTCGCAGCAGTATTGATGGGAACGCAATCTTAGCGGAAAATGGTGCGGCACCGCTCAGTGTTTCAGTGAAGGTCAAATCGTGACACCAGGATACGGCCTAAATTTAAATAATCGCTCGTGGATACGTCGTCTGCTAGGCAGACGTGGGGAAGCATGGATCACCACAACGGATGCCTGTCTCCGGGTGAACTGCACTATTTATGTTAAATATGTTTTTCTTTTAAATGTATTTATTTGTTCACCAGCACGGGAATTCAACCAAACAATGAATTTCAACCCGGATAACGTGTTACGGGACACTCTGGGCTGTGAAATCGCAGGTTCTATATGCATTTTTGTTTTTGCAGCTTTTTAGCTTTGTAGTAATATAAATGTTTAACATGAAGAGAAGTTAGTGCTGTTTCAAAAATTACCGTGCTATCGAGTTCCGCTGCAGCAGGTGTTTACCTTTACTGCGCAATGGTGCGGGTAAGTTTTTCGGAGTCGGAACATTTCTACTACGTTGCGATGAGGAGAAAGCGCCTCTTCTAGTTACGACCCGAAAATTGTTCGTTGTCAGGACAACTGAAACAAGTGAAACAAACTACTCTAATGTATCTACCGCGAGTGGAACAAACGGGTGTAAACGTGCAACGCGGTAGCGTGTTCGTTATCAGATGCTTTCTCTCAGTAGTGTGGCTTCAGCCGCTTCAATTTTCTCGGTGAGGGCCGTGGATGTCAAAAGGCTAATATTATAAATTTTTGGCTAAATAATATTCGTTCAAACATAGTAGAGTCTCCAACTCCAACAAACGACCCAAGCACCTAGACACCGACGGCATCGGCCACAGCGAGACTCTTTTACTGACTCGGGCTAAGCGATTCTCAGGAGACTTTCCGATCCCTCTCCGCCCTCATCCTAACCCATATCGGGACTGGGCAATTCATATGGTTAACCCTCAGAATATTTGAGTAATGCTTTAATCGCGATATTTAGTTTTGCCGTTTGATCGGAAAAGTGTGCCGGAGAAAGTCAGGAGAAAGTAAAATAATGCCTGCTGTAATACTGCTGACGTCTTTATTTCTTTTATGACGCAGGCTTCCACGGTAAACTACTTCAGCATGCTTGCAATGGTAACCGTGGGTGATTATACTGTTTAAATGATAACTTAAAAATGACTTCACTTTAAAAGGCTTCCCGTGTTCATGATTTCTGTAGGCTTGTCACAGCGTGAAGTTAAACATGGGAATGTAATATGCCATTTATGACGTAGTAAAAAAAAGTGGTTTAACGTCTTTCATGCAGTATGACCGGTTAAAAATCAACGAACGGATTTATCAATTGATTAGTCTATTAAAGGGTAACGATCATTCGGATTCTTTTATCAAACCAACTCCAATCAACGCTCAATGTTTTATGAAAGCTATATGGTTTCTGCGAGATAACAAAAATAAACCGGGACCAGCGCGGTTGTATACAAACCACGATACACCAAAGGCCGGTTCGAGACACTTGCGAAGTGAGTGCGTTTGACTGCGTTGCGGCGAGAAACCGAAAGCGAGTCACCGGCATCGCTCCGTGCTTCGTATGAAGCGTGGAATCCAATTCAAGGGACCTTTCTTGGCACGCGACATAAGCAGGCTAGGGATGTCCTGGTGTCTCGCTGCCGCAAACGCAGTCAAACGCAGTCAAACGCAACTGTGTGAACCGGGCCGCAGATTATGGAAGCAACCGACTTAATAATATTCGCTTCGTTGAATTTCTGCGCATGTGAAATGATACAACATAACCTTTGGTAGGAAGAAACGACAACAAGCACAACAAGCGTTCAATGAGGAGGGCTCAGCTCAGGCAGGAAACGCGCTTGCGTCGTCGTGATCCAAGCTTCTGAACATAGAGTTATTATAATGTACGCTAGGGGTTCAACTGGCGCTGTGTCTTTAGACTGGTTACCAGTTTAGACTGGTCCGCCACCAGTCTACTTTTGCCGGGGCTCCTGTGCATTCCTATGGGAAAACGCGCGTGCATTTTGTCTCTTCGCCGGAAAATAATACGGAACACTTTGGTTATTTGGGTCGTACCGAATAGTATGTACCTTGATTAACACTGTGAAAGTGTAATTGCTTTAGTTAGCAGCATTTTTCTTCATCAGTGAACGATGTCTAACTTCGCTACAATTCAGTCCCAAACGTGTGTTTCGCAGCAGGTGTGTAAAAACAAGCGACGATTCAAAGCAAAATTACAATCGAAAGGAATATAGAGTGTGTTCAAGGCTCGCCAGCATTCCGGTGACGCTTAAATATTGATAATAAGTCAGTCCTGTCACTATCTGAAAATGACCCAGTCGTGCATGAGCGGATACAAACATTCAAACCGCAGAGAATAAAGTCCGTGAGGCTATGAAAGGTGCCTCTTCGTATTGTTTTCTCTGCCGGGCAGCGTTTATCGGGCACTTGTTCTCAAAGATTTCGAGCGTGCGAGTGATATTTTGAAGGTAGAACGAACATCTTCGCTCAGAGCAGAAAGAATAAAGCGGTACTTACTTATTTAAAATCGGAATAGATTACGTGGCCTTCAATTTATTTTGATCGTACATGCACGGGTAGTTACTGGTCCAGTGTTACTGGCGTAGTTCTTGCCATCTTCCTTAATTTACAGATGTTCTTCGTTCGTTTGGCACGTATATCACCCATGCTGAAAAGCGCCGACGTCGTGTTCGCGCTAACAGTGTCCGACAGTGCATTTAAATACACGTACGAAGCCGTTTAGCACCATTTTTAATGCGATGCATTTGAAAGAAAAACGCCATAACTGACCATTTATTTTGTCGGTCTGACTGAGAAATGTTCCAAGCTACCCAGTACAGTACGATTTATTCGGGATATTTGCTCTTATGATCGAGCGCAGGAGAAAATGCAACTCACTTTTTCCCATAGAAATGCATTACTGGAAGTCAATTTTGACTGGTTGCTGCCTGCTTCAATTTGCGTCAGCACACTCAGCGCCACTTGAACCTCTAGCGTACATTATAATAACTCTATGTTCCTGAACGTGCGCCCTAGCAGACGACGCACGGCGGCATCCCCGCTTTCGCATGTTTCCGATTTCGGCCGCATAGTGTCGACACGGTTCGATCTCGAGGCTACTTCGACAACCGGAGCCATAGAGTGCGTCCGGTTGCAGATTTGGAGCGGCAAGGATCTGGCAGCGCAAAGCAGAAAGAGCCATTTCTCGTGGGAAACTGAATGTCAGCGCACAGCTTTTTGCCGCGGCGGGGAACCGACGCAGACTTGTTCGCTCGGGAGAAGTGTGTTCGGCGTTTTGCCGCAGCGCCATTCACGGCTCTCCTTTCATCCGTTACCGCCCACTTTTCCATACTGGCGGCCGCTCGTGGCGATATGCCAGGCTTAGTCAGTATAGAGGCAATAGCCGGAGTGGTATCGAGCGGTGCTGAAAGCGGTTGACAGTATGAACTGCTGCGTCGTTGCTCCTCCCATAGTAATGCGAATTGTGTCTCGTGGGGACAAAGTTTGCCCATTTTCAAACTCGCCGTCGTTTGTTTTGGGGCAGGGATGGTGTACCCGTGCCATGATCTATGTTTAATTTATAATATTCCGTCACGTGGATCGGCACGCCCAGTTTGCCATACCGTCTGCTGTGTTTGCTTGTGGCCAGTAATGCCTGTATATTTAAGCGCCGATGGGACAGACCGGAATAACATCCCACGCTCGAGGGTATCATGCCAATATGGTTGGCGGGACGCCCTTCTGTGCGTTTTCAACCACATCGCAGCGTGTCGATAATATTGGGACCAGTACGTAGCAATCGTAAAGTTACTGAAAAAAAGGACGGTGCACAATTGAAAAATGTTGATCCAAATGAATAAAGGACAAAACTTTGAAACGTACTTGACACGCTATACGTTTGAGTCTGTCAGTTTATCTGAGCCTTTCTTTTTTGTCAGCCTTCTTTAGGACGTGGAAATCCCCTTTTTTCATATGCAAAACAAAACGCTGGAATAGTCTGATGAAATTAATGCAAGAGGTACAAGGTGACAACTAAAAAATTTAAGATAATAAAAACGCCTTACTTGAAGGTGCACCTACTGGGTTTCTTCACTTGGTTTGGTTTTAGTTAAAGTGAAAACATACTTAACTTCTCAAACATTAGAAAACAGTGTAAAAGAAAAACTTTTGTAACCTTAATTACATCCCAAGTGCGATTTATTCAAAGTACTTTTCTTATAAACCACATCAGCTCAGATCGAAAGAAGCTTGATCTGTTTGGTAATTAGGAAAGCTTGACAGTCATGTTTATGTAAAAATACGAACCACCTCGAAATTCTACGCGAAAACTGCTTGGGAACAACTTTTCCGCCAAATTCTGTTTTCCGGGGTCAGCTTCCTGCACACGGTTCAACTGTTGTCACTGTTTTGAGGCCGTCTACAACGAAGCATTAACGCTCAGAGCTGTACCAACGTAAAAGCTAAGCAAAAGAAAAACAAAATAGTCTGCGACTTAGAAATACTCTTTTGAAGTCGAGGCAGTTTGCAAGTAATTGTTTAACGATAGTGACTTTTTATTTTTTTGTGCAAGGCGGTGTAATTTTTATTTTAAAAAATGAAAGACGTGCCTTACAATCCCCTGTAACCCCGAATTAGAGCGCGGCGTTTGAGAGGAGGAGGGGAAGGAGGGGGATGCGAGACGCAGGCTCTCCTCCTCATCCGTACGCCCTTCCTATCCTGTTGCCTTTCCTATTTAGCGGGAAATTTTCGAAGGGTTCACTCCGCACCAGCGGGGAACATTTTCCGCTAAATTTCGCGGAAATGTTTCCACTAAATTTAGCGGGGAAATTACCCATAATGTAACGCACGGTCAGGCGACGCTCACTATGACCTCCCCCATGCCATATCGACGGTCGTTTTTATCACCGCGGGAAACGTCCATAATACACCGCGTAGCGGCGCTTCAGACGGTGACGCTGCAGCACCTGCCCGCTGAAATCGGCGCTCAAGAGTTGCGCTCTAAAAAAGGTGGCTAGCTCTCGTGGGGTTAAAACGTACGTATGCCGGGCGGGTGCAGATAACCCTTACGGCATATTTACATCTCCCTGCCTCTGATTGCCTCTTTGTCGGTCTTGTGCGTAAAGCGCACGCATGCTTGTTTTCGTTTGCTAGCCTTATTTGCTTACATAAGATACCAGGAAATCGACCAAAAAAGTGGAAGATAGAAAAACAGCGCTGCCTCCGATAAGCGCGGAAGAGTACCGAATTTGTTCGTGTTTAGCATGCGATGTTGTTTCGGTTTATGCTGTTTTTTTTTCTTTTTTTAAATAAAACGAAATATATTTGTATGACAGTCTCACATTACAGACAAACAGCAGAATGAGCATATGTTTAAATTAGTTATGCGGAAAGGAATTTTTGTGTGTGTGCGCGCGTGTGTGTGTTTATAGAGGTATGTGAAAATGAGTTTTGGTGGGGAAATGACCATGGTGTGGTTTAAATTACGATTTCAAACATCGTGACTTTTCCTCTCCACCCTCAACTTCAAGCACTGTTGTGGTATATTAGTTTCAGGACATCGATGTCTCGTGTGACGGTAGGCAGAGCAGGACCACCTAAAAGCGAAGGTTTCTGTCAAGCCAGCTTCGCATTGCGATTTATTGAAGACGTTACGTCTATTTCCTGTGATATATAAGTGAGCTTAGAGACGGCGTTCGCACTCATGCAACGTCCTACCAACATGTCGGCTCGACGAACCTAAAGTTTCGAGAGGTCGCCGCCAGTCTTCATTGACGGCCACCTAGCAAGATCAGCATACCCACCTGTAACTCTAGCCAATAAAGGCCCTGTCACACTGAGGCAACACGACGGAGTCCGCATATATTGTCCAACAGTCAGCGACTTATTGCTCGCCCCCGTGTTGCCCAGACAAACTCGTCAGACGCGGCAACAGCAGCACAAACGTGAACGACAACTAAAATGTTGCCTCGGTATGACAGCTTTCGGTAACAAAAATACAGCAATCGTCGATGAACAAATGTCTCTGATCGCTGGCTGAGTAACTTACCGGCAACACGACAACACAGATAGCTTGATGGCAGAGCTAGTTCCCTATCGTTAACGTCTTACTCAAATAAAGGCGTGCTGCTAGTTAATAATTACGTAATAGTATGCACAAAAAATATTTTTATGGATTCTTTATCAGTAATAATTATTGAAAGCGATTATCGAAATGGTCATGCTTGCTGTCGTGAACGTTCAGACTGGTGCTGAAATTAGAACCGTCAAGAAACCAGCTCACGACAAGAAATAATAAATGGGATGCCTACCCACCTGCTGCTAAAGTACAATAAAACGAAAGCGAAGATTAAAAAATCGAAGCATTAACACGACCTCTCTGATCATGATTTTTGATGTTTAAACTGGAGACAGCCGCTACAGGACACCTGATTTAGCAACAAAATACCCAGTAGCCGTTTTGGGGAAATGAAGATCACACCAGCAGGGCGGTAAAAAGCGTTGAAAAGTTTTATTCCACCGAATGTTATGGCTGCCGATCGCCGGTGTCGCAGTTTTGAAACGCTGGTTGTTCAGCTCAACACCACGCCAAGCGTATGAAGCTTTGGGGTACGGCCGGTGCTGTAACTCAATTTTATACTAAACATGAATTACACGGTGAAAGAAAGAAGAACCGATAGAAACACTGCGTGGCGTAAATCCCGGAACATATATCAGCGATCTCACTTTCTCCGTTAGGGCTACCTGCTTTATCAGCGAATGAAGAACATTTTATAGCACAAAGGGCGGAAATACTCCCTGTGTCAAGCCTTTAAACGTCACTGAGCTGATGCCGTCCCGTCATACTCGGCACGTTGAAGGCACTAACTTGCAGAGTCACATTTCCAGCAACGCCGCGCCGCACACGAAACGAAGGTAAACGCAATCGTTATGGCGTTCCCCATGCTGTCCCCGCCGTCAGCGCGGCGATAGGGTTGTCGGACAACACGCATGCATAAGGCAGCAACATGTTGCCGGATTCGTTGTTGTTGCCACGATGCATCAGGTGTGGCCGGTCGGCAACACGCTTCCCGTAAGGCCGGATAGTTGTTCAACCATGGTTTCAGTGACAGGGCTTTAATACCTTTCAACGAACGGCAAAATCCGTGCGAGCTTCCGTCGCCACGGCTTCGCATGCAAAGGTGCCGCAGGCTGCTGCTGAATGCGCCTCACGGTCGAACGCCTGTTCCTTCCAGTGGCGCTACGTTGTGCGCCGAGAAATCAGGGTGTGGGGGAGACGAGACAGCGGGGTGACGTTCCGCGTTCCACTGCGTTCGACGCACTCCGGCCTGCATTGTCGGGCGCAGCTCGAGTGGTAACAAAGAGCTCCCTTCCTTCCCTCACCGGAACATGAAACTCCAGCCCAGCGCTGACGCGGCGTTCGGTTAGCGGGCTGGTATTCTGTCAGGTCTTCAACGAGCGCAAGCGCCTGTTCGTCAGCCATTTTTCGCCCGCGAACGGGGTGTACTATACTTCAACGTCAAATTGAACGCTGCGCTGCGCTGAGCAGCTCGACGCGCGATGCTGCAGCGTGACGACCGGCAGCCCGTTCAACGTTGGACGTCGGCGCCGCCGACGCAGGCTATCCCAGTTCGCGCGAATGCCTCATTCGGGAATCCGTTGGCGGTTCGTTAGTCGGTCAGGAGTGTGCGAGATGCTGGTTTCTGGGATCTGGAACCTGTCGTCTCTGCCGTGTCGTGCTGTTGTCGTTCTGCTGGTGGTCATGCCCGTGCGCGAATGGGATTGTGCGTGGACGTGGATCAGTTGCGATAGGGGATGCGCTACCCTCGACTTCGATAGGCCACACTCCACGTCGGTGGTGTGGTCAAAGCCGGGTGCCGGCAAAGCTGGAAGCTGATGACGCGCCGTGAGGTGAAAGGTAACAGCCTGTTTACCTTCCAATGTGCTGGTTTATAATCATGCCAGCCGCACCTACTCGGCAGTCGTTCCTGATCAAAAAGCATCGCCGAATGTGCTGGGAGCGGCGGTCAGCGAAACTTGAACCATTGCGCAGCTGGCCAGAAATTTTCAATTGGGCTGTTCCAGCTTGTAAACGACAGCAGCGATACGCGACATGGAATGTACTGAATCTTGTGGCTGGCTGGTATAGGCTTTGTAGAGCGCGTTGCCACTTCGAACGCGTACATTGCGTAATTTAGGTGTCGTCCGCTCTCTTCGGTGTCCGTTTTATAAACCAGCGTGAAAGTCTGCCAGATGATGGCGCACGACACCTGTCAGAAAGAGGTTTCAGAATATCGGAGTGGCATAGATTTCATTGAAGCATTCCAGCGAAACCGTCAGTCGCCTACGCCATTCTGGACGGTTATTGCGGGCTTTTTTTTGACATTTGTGGCATTTAGAGAAAATGCGCTCGTCGGCACTCGTTATCACCATCATCCGCTTGCTTTTTGAACTGCTAACGCCACTCTGAATGGTTGCGCCAGCGCATACGAACATGAAGACGAACCAGGTCAATTTATCGCCCCCGGAAGCATGGCGCAAGCTACCGTCCTTAGATAACCCGTAGAGACGATGCGGTTGTTACTGGAGACGCGCGTAAAGCGGGGCAGTTCGTTGGCGCGCTGACCAGCGTTGGGTTCAGCGGGCCTGTAAACACCATCGTTCGGGCGCTTCGGCGCAACGGTGTGGCTGACGAACGTTGGTCTGCACCGGCACGCGTTGCGTTCGTCGACGTTGGCGTCATCTCTTTAAGCGCAGCCGGGAGCGCCAGAGTCCTTGTTAGCGTTGGCCTCATCCAGCAGTTCAGCGTTAATCGCTTTGGGGCGCCACGCCTGACTTCCTGCCCCATAGCTTTAGATGATAATGAGTGGCAAGGATTTTTCATCGCGAAACCAAATCACCTAATTGTGTTTGGAGATTTATGTTTAACTCTATGTCCTTTATTCTGCTCCGTAGCGATTATTATCGTAGTTATAGCTTCGTCTACCCCCCACCAATTCTTCCAACCAGAGCTCGGCGTTCTGACGTCCCGGCGCTCTCTCGTCTCCTTTTTGCCCTCGGTTACTGGGCGCGCATAGTTTCCGCACGGAGCGTATATATGCACCTGCCATGGGCGTGAGAATGAACGGTGGTACGAACTGAGTTTGTACGTCAGAGAGACTTGCGCGCTGGGCAGTTCGTACTGAGGCCCATCGTGCATACTGAAGCATAAAACGGTTCCCAAAAACTCTCTATTAGGGAAGCTATAGTCGTTTCCACCCGAACGGTTCGTCTTCCAACGCATCGGCGACGCCACTGCGCATGCGCGCGCGAGTCGTCTGCGCCGCCGGGAGGCTCTTCTCCGTTCGTTTCTCCCATTCTCGGCCGCTGGAGTCGTCACCGAACGCAGACTAGCACCGTTCACGACTCGTGAAAACAAGTACGGCGGTCGGTTCGGCGACCGCTTTCGCCGGCCTTAAAGCCGAGCGTTAGGCTTAGACAGCGGAGCGCGATTTTGACCGTCCTGTTAGTTCGCCGTTTCATTTGAGAGATTGCAATCAATATCACTTGAGGACTGCTTCACAATGGTAAGCGATCGTGAATGCTGTAAACAGCGCATACGCCAGCAAATTCTTTGCGTGATCTGCGGCGGTCAGACTAGCCATGCGGCGACGCGCGAGCAGACGAAATGACTGCGGTTCGACGGGCACACAACGAACGATCGTCTGCCCAGTACGACGGAGACACACCACATACCTTACGGTCGTTTAGATACATTTACCCATCTAGCTTCGTGAAGCCTTGAAATTCCGACCGGCAAATGTTGCATCGGCCGTCTTGTTACACTGGCCGCACGCCGGAAACACGAGCCGCCACCTGCCACGCTGCGTCCGCTACGATTTACACGTTGCAGAATGTGTTTCACATGCTCAATAGGCATAAGCCACCAAGTTAAGCCCCACACGTATCATCGTTTACACGGTCGCGCAACTTTCATGATTCGCGAAGTATGTCAAATTTCACGCTTCCCGAACGGACTAGCCGTACCGTTCGTGATTTTCGCAACCGTGCTGAAAACGACTTTTTGCCAAAACCTTTGCTGGTGGTGCCGAAAGTCGTCGTTTCCAGCAACAGAAACGCCCCCAACGCATCGGTGACGCTACCGCGCATGTGCGCGAGCCGTTGGGGGGTTTAAGAGGCTCTTGCCGTTCGTTTCTCCCACTCCCGACCGCCGGAGTCGTCACCGGAACGAAGCCGCACTGTTCACGACCCGGGGTAAAGAAAGATGGCGATCGGTTTGTCCGCCACCCCAGCCGAGTGTTAGCTATAGGTGGTGCGATTTGCCATCCGCGTTACCGTCGCGCACAGAGGTTGAACCAAACCATTACGAGGACGGCTTACAATGGCTGATAAGCGATCGCGAAGCTGCTGTGAACTTACGTATGCTGTACTGCATCGCTGTATGGTTACCGTCACCAGCAGCAGCGGCAAGCCAGTTAGAGCACGAAAGCTCCGCAAACGAAGCCGCTGGAGATGTTAGCCGCTGGGGCAGAAATGCAGGCGCGCTACCGCGCTTTCAGCTGGTCGTCGCGAGAAGTGAACAGCAGGTTGCCGTGCAATATCGCCGCGACAAATGATGGCCTGGCGGCACACAACGTGAATGACGTTCATCAACAGGCATACCAGGGCGTTCAGGTACGTTTTATCAACAGCAGCCTGCCGTACCGGAATTCCGGTTTGGGTAAATGCTACGTCGGGCTGTCTTATTACATCAGTCGTAATGCCGGAAACACGATCCGCCATGGTTTTGTACGCTGTGGTGTCGCTTTCAGTTATGTTCATCAGAAGATGGCGCGCACAGTCAAAACGTAACTGTTAACAGCCATATCGTTTTGCAGTTTTACGATTCACAAATACGCTGTGTATCTTTCACGTACGGCTTGCCGCAGATAATCGTTACACCGTTCATGATTTGGGAACCTTTGCTCCAAAAAACGACTTGCAGTTCCCTATTATGTTGCAACATTTAGGTACTATAACAGCTTACATTTCGCAGGTCTGAAATCGCAAATCGAAGTATGCTCTGTATTCATACAACAAAAAGTGTTGTTCGAGGGACCTATTTTTGGGCGAATCGTATGATTCCTAAAATTGCCAAAATTAGGCCTGAAAATTAAGCTGCTATAGCGTATGTTGACAGGAGGCGTGTTTGAACCCAAAGCGCTCCATCACCCTTTCCCCATTTTCGCTTTAACGTTTTTGGGGCATGGTTATTTATTAATATTGTCACGATTGACATTTTTTAGTCTGCCTTTATGCTTTTATTTCTCTGTATAAAATGCGATGGTAAGAAAAACAATTCCAATTAAGCTTATCGCATGCACAATTGACTTCTTGTTTAGTTGTTAATTCCCGACGCTGAGGACTCAATACTTTACCAGTAGTTCACTAGTTTTCTTTTTATGCTGTCCTTTCGGTGTCTGCTCTTTTTTCGTTTCTGTGTAAATGATGTAATGGCTAACAATGCTGTACAGTACATGGATACGCTTAAGACGCAGTATAGCCAAAGAGCCAATGGTGCTACGCCGCCATGTTTTTCACTCGGGGTGATAGCAGACGATCGGAAGTAGCACTTACGTGTTTTTCCCCATTGCAATTTCACTGAGTGCAAACATTCATTATCACGACATGATCAATGTCACATTAGAGGCATTACTTGTTCGAAGTAATTTTTTTTGTTCATATTGTCTGCCTGCTTCACTGTGGTCCCTAAACAATCACCACGCGACAGAGGAAATGATAGAAAGAGAGAGAGAGAGAGATGACACTAAGTTCGGATGTTGCGCCGGCAGCCCACAAGTATTGCTCACTATGGAATTTTTATTAGAAGATTAGAGTTATTAATGAATTAATTCGGATCTTATAACTCATTAACTTTTAACAAGGTGACGGCAAAATCTGAGCTGACGTTTCAAAACAAGACAGCGACTACCAGAAATGTTTCTGTTTTTGCGCGTCTGATTTCAAAGAGGATTAGAGGACGCACGGGAAGCTTTTCCCGTCATCCTCCATGTTGATCCCTCCAAGACAAAATTTGTCTTAAATCCAGCGTGCCATTGTTTTAAACCTATTAAAGCCTTCAAAAAGAACGTAAACAAAATAGGAAAGAATTAATGCCTAAAATGCGCAATCAGAAGTCATGAGTTGGCGTACTCAATTAAACTTTCGCCCGAGGCGGCTTGTATTTTCAAAGGTTCCACTGGCGCCATTACCTTCGATGCTGGACCCAAATAAGAAGCAAAATTTGGTTAAGTTCACCAGCCAACAAAAAATATTGGGATCGTGTATCTTTATACAGAGTAGAACTTGGTTCGCCTCAACGGGGTTAGACGGGTCTCCCAGCTGTAGACATAGCTGCATGCAGTGGCACAACTGCCAGCTCAGTCTTTAACGTACCCACGCAGTGATACACACCACGCCGGTACGATGCTCATCCAGATCGAAACGTGCGGGTGGGGATTGAACCCAGATCCCCGTTTTTGCGGGTATGAGCTTTCGCTCCACTATACCGCATCTCATGAGCAGGCAGTAAGCGCAGTGGTGTTGCCGATTTGCCTTCCTTTCACGAGCACCTGCGGAAGGAAAGTAAATCAGGTGGTTTCGTGCGTGCGTCATGTTTTGTTTTCGCGGCACACAACTCCTTCGAGACAGAGAAGATCCGGAGCTGGTGTGCGCTAGAGTTACTAAATAAGCTACGCTTTCTGAGTACCTGCATTTTTTTCGGTATCTTTTTGCCGACAATACAGTCGTTTCTATTTCAACAAACATTCCTGGTTCGCTGCGGCAGCATCACTGGACAGCGGCAGTCACGAGCTCATCATCATCGTTTTTCAGCGCCAACACCATGGCCCGTTCCGCTGCCTGCTGGTGTTTTACGGTTTACTGCGCGCGCACGCTGAAGGTTGCTCAGCACGCGCATTTTCCATCCTTACGTCGATGCGAACAACACGGACTTTGACGCCACGCTGCGGCTGCGGCAGCTGGCGCATATGACGGCTACAGCTCGGCTTGGCTCAGCTGCAGTCACCTCCATCTCCACGTGGACCCAAGATGGCGGCGCTCGGGACGCGTTTCAGACGCGTAGTTTTGCACGAAAGGATTGCCTGGCACTTAGCTTGCGCTAGCCCCACTAATTCTATTGTAATAGGCTGATCGCGGACTTGGCTCCGGCAGCTGGGGCCGAGGCCGCCACCGGCGGCCATTGATTGACTACCAAATGCATGGGACTCTATGAGAAAAACAAGAAAGTGTCGTTTCCCGTCTCTGCTAAGCGTCAAAATGGAAACTTTTTTGCTGCTTCTTTTCGTTAAGCCCGTCAAACAGCCAGTACAAACATTAAACCTGATGTCGCCTCCATAAAGGCATTTTGTAATTGAGTAATCGTGGACGAAAAATGCAGTTTTACAGCTCAATCAGACGAGAGTTACTTCAGAGCACGGTGAGTCAGGCGTTTCTGTGATTTGGGTTTAGCAGATAAATGGCGTCGGAAGCGCCTACAGAATCTACCCCAGAAAGCCACTGCATGAAACTTTTTCTATCATTCATCGGTCTTCTTCGCCGTCCTAGGGAACTAGGACGGTATTAATGATGAAAAGCTCCTGTTTACTCCACTACGAGAGCAGCCATCTCAGCCGTGAGTGCTCCGGCATGTCTGACGTTAAATCGGCGTTCGAACGCTTGACAAATACTGATCTTGATCTCCAAACATTCGATATGATGATCGCAGCGCACCATAAAATAGTCGCCTTCGAGCACAGCGTACAAGTTTCAATATTCCTACTTTTCTGTGTTTTTTCTCCCATAAACTCATGTATTGCCTGGTGTCATAGTATACCGTAGCCACCGACGGGCTCAAACTCGCGATCCAGCTCTTACCATAATGGAAGCATTAATGGCTAGCCCCACTCGGCTGCCGATCCCCCTCTGAGTTCACTTCAGTAAAAAAAAAATTCTGTCTCCTTTCCGGGACAAGGAAAGAGAAATACAAAATGGATTACCTCTCAAGCCTGTAAATGTTTTTAAACCTATAGCTGCAAAATATGACCTGTGAAACTCCTATAATGCAAAAATTACAAAGTGTATTGCGAAATATTTTTTTTAACAAGCTCAATCATTGTGATGTTTCAACATTTTGAAGACCCGAGACCTTCGAACAACAAGCAGCACTGCAGAACAAAAAGGGCAGCCCACTTTGTTCCTGTTTCCAGGTGCTCAAGATGTTTATTTAGCTCCAATGGCTGCGTATGCATCTTCTCATCCTGTTCTGCCGCTGACGTTCGATTGCCCGATCTGCTGGATGCGCCTGATCACCAATATTGTGATGGTTGTTAACTTTGTGACGTCCGCGGACGGTATCGTCTCGTCTGCTGAAAGCAGCCGCGCACAGCTGTCGCGGATGCGTTGGCGGATTTTGCGCGGCCTGATGCCTCAGAGCAGGCTAAAAATAGCGGTCGCCAATAATGCTTTGCACACAAATAAATAAATAAATGCCGCTTCACCTGACGAGGTCAGTTTCATCGATCTGGTAAGCCAGCTGAGAGAGGGTGCGGAGAAAGCGGCTAAGTAATATATTCTCAATCATTCTGGGCTTATTATTATAGGTTTTTCATCGTTCTTTACTTATTAAGCCAAAAACTGTAGTTTTAAGTGCTATGCTATAAAATCTACGTACTGGTCGTGAGCAAATATGCCTGCTTCTATTATACAAAACGCGCTCCATGGACACCAGTATTCTCTTCATGGTCAAAACTTTCCGCCTCAGTGTAGACTCTTTTGAACTTTGATTAGATTATTTCAATATTAACTATATTCACTTTAGTGAATGAGTTTTTTTGTTAGGCATGATTAAGCGATATGGCACGTATTCCATGGATGATGTATGGCACAGGTTACATTTCGCAGAATTTATAGGGCTTCTAGTGTAACTTGAGTTGGTGTTGTTGGTGGTTTTGCATGAAAGATGAAACCAAATGATTAAGTTTGTTCATTGAATGAAGCAAGTCAGCTATTTTTTGTATTTTGCCGAAGTAAATTAATTAATCAAGATTAAGTAACTTTTAAAATATCTCAATTTACGAGCAAAAGTTCCTAATCAAGAAGTTGTCGAGCGTAAACTCGCGCATACCTAATTCAGTTGTTTTTTATCAAGAAAACTTGAACACCTCTTTTTTATGGGCCTACAAAAAAAAGACGAAGATTACGAAAGAAAAAAAAAGTGTGACTTTGTGTATGTGCATTTTGTATTGCGGCGCTCTCAGCCGTGGCTTGAATAAACTATGCTCGGATTCTGAATAGAGCACTGTTGACTAAAAGCAGCTTAACGAATTCGAGTTTTTTTCTTTTTTTATAATTCGGACTTTTTTTGCAGTATTTCGGAAAAAAAGGAATCGTGTTGAGAGTTTCTTGATAAAAAAAAAAAAACCCCACTAGAATTGGGACAGTCACATGAGTGCTCTACGCAACTATGTCGTTGAGCTTTCGACTCACAAATCTAATATTCTCAGAAGTTCGGTAATTGATCTACAATACATTATTTAATCTGACAAAAGGTGCAAAAAAATATGCCTTGACATGCTCCAAATAATAAAACAAGCTTATTCGCCTGGTTTTGTCATCCTGAAATGCACCAAAATATTTTTTAAAAAACTTTTTATCTTTTAAGTAAATATATATATATATATATATATATATATACGTGCATATATATATATATATGCATTTTAAAATGGGCCTGCTGGGATAAAGCCAATACTTCTACCCAGAGGTACTCAGCCACGTGCACTAGCACTTCGGACGTCATTGCAGTAAGACTTGACTGCGGACGCCGATTGGGACACCCCTACAGCGCTGCCTCAGCATTCGGGCGAGCATCGTATCCAATCAGCACGTCGAAGCGCACTCGGCGTCGGGCTCAGGCCCAATCACTGTGTTGCGTGCCGTTCCAGCGTGATGACGTGGCTCTTCACCGGGACTTGATTATCATGCGGGCGAGTCGACCGAGTGTATTCAAGACGAGATGCTAGTGTGTTGGCGGCTCTGACGTATGTTGCGATAATTATCGTATTTTCAAGACTGCTACGGCAGGAACGAGATTCGTACCGGGAGCGCCCCTAGTGGCTCAGGCGAAATTACACCGACAACATAGGATATTTGTCTGCTTTGATCGTGTTTCGACGCGGCGCGGAACCAACGTAGCCGAGCGAAGCGTCAGTGCTCGGCCGGGTGCTCGTGTTCAATCCAGTGAATGCCGTATGCGGATGCAGCAAGAGACGGGGCCCGATAGCGTCCAATCGTCGCCGCGCGCTCAATTCACGAAAAAGACGAAGCAAAACAGAAGCCGTTGCCATACTCGGTAACGCCGAACCGGGAGCGCGAGCTCTTGAGGAGGAGGGGAGGAATGAGTACGAGAGGGTACACCTCCTTCCACCGGGCCACGCGACCTGGGGAGCCGCGCGATCTCGAGGGGGGCGGGGGCGGTCACGTGACCGCGGAGTCACGTGTCCAGTGGGATCACGTGACCTCGGGGGTCACGCGACCTTGCGGTTACGCCGACGGCGGCCTGCCGCCGCTCAAGCCGAAAACCGGACATACAAGGTACGTGCACTCTGAAAAATGAGAAGCCGTTTACAACTCCCTCGTAACGCCGGACTTAGGTGCAGGCATAGCGAGGCAGGAGGGGAAGGCACGGGGGAGGGTCACGTGACCTGGGGCTGCGACGACCTGGGATGGCCACGCGACCTCGGGGAGGTCACGGCGATCCTGAGGACGCTGTCGCATGACCTTGGGGTGTCCGCTGACCTCGTGGGGGCTACCCGGCCTGGGGCCCATGCGTGACCTCGGGGGAGGAGGTCACGTGACCTGTGGGGGGTCGCGTGACCTGAGGAGTCACGTGCGAATCCTGGGGTCATGTGGTCTCGGGGGTCACGTGAACTCGGGCGGGGGGGTCGTCTTGACCTGGGGGCCGCCATGACCTTGGGGGGGGGTCACGTGACCTCGCGGATTACGCTAATCGGCGACGCGACCTCAAGCCGGAAACGGGCCCCACAGAGCTGCGCTCTCAAAGAAAAAAATCCAGTGCACACGTCCCTTGTGTTGGTAAACACGGAACTCCGGAGAAAACAAGCTGGACGTAGCGCCTCCTGTAGTTCGTTCTGCCTCGCCAATAGTCCGCTGACTATACGTGTTTAAAAGTTGAAATTTTACCCGATGCGAACTATCTATTATGCAGGCGCCAACTATACGAGGATTTTGTTTTGCTTTTTCCAGATGGTTCGGATTAGACATAAGACGCAGAGGAGTTTATGGATAACGAAGTATATTAATGCTGGTTAATGATACGATACAAGCTTCTTTGTCGAGCTAAATACAGCAGGCATTTAGCGAGGTGTATACGATCATTTTTGCGTTCGTACTAGGCACTAAGTGCGGACGGACTATGCACGGCGTGCGGACTATGCACCGGGTGCGGACTATAGTTCGAAATATATGGCAGAATAAGGATGTTGTTGTTATTATCAATGATTTTTGTTTGACTTTGGAGGATGCATTTAAACATCCCAAGCGTACGCCGTTTGCGCTCAGGGACCACGACTCCATTCAGAGCGCGCTGAATACTGGCTTACAGATAATGACGCGCTTGCGAGATTTGACGATGTGCATTAGCGCATAATGTCAAGGTTAAAAAAATGGTACAGAACTTTTGTAGAACTGTTTTCACAGTCTATTGGCAGATGCGTTTGAATTCAGCCAGATACGGACGCTGCTGTCGCTGACAGCTCAATTGTTCGTTTGATTCGCGGGATACAGTTTGAACGCACGGTTTCCTAATTCGCTGTAGGACTGAAAGCAACCATGTTCGGTACGTGCACGCTTCCGGGTTAGCTTTAACCGATCCACACAACTGAAACACGGTTAGTGAATTCAAGTAATTAATGAAACGCGCGTTTTTTTTCGGTTATTTATTGCGTCGATTTTTAAAGAACGGGTATAGCTATTGTTCCGTTTCAGCTTACGATGGACCGCTGCGAGATGCTGCGAAGATACCTCAGCCAATCCGAAGCTGTGGAGATGTCACGTGACTCGCGTCGCTGAGCCCCTCTCGCAGGACACTCACGAGGGACTGGATAGGCTCAAACGACTCGCAGCGTCTGCTCCGCTCCATCGTAGGTGAAAGGGAGTATAGCGGTTTTTGTACTCTGGGGAGATATTGGTACGTATAATTGGGTGACATTGTATCCCTACAAAGTCCGGTGTCATTGGTGGAAACTTTAATGAGCAAAGCGACCGCTTCCGGGATCCCCGGTTCGTCGAAAGTAATTACCCGAGCTTCGGTAACCGAGTTTATGTAAATAATTAAATTAATCGCGCCTTCATGTTTCGCTTTTTTTTCTGTAGCTTTTTTGAATTTTTCTGAGGGACCACTTTTCTGGAATAGGATTTTTCCACATTTTTGCGAGAAACGTTGCTTTGATGTATGTTCTCTTAGCGTGGAATATATCTCTTGTGCGCCCTTCCTGTGGCGACGCAGGCGAGTACCGTTACCTTACATGCTAATAAACGTTACACAACGCATGGACTTTTGCGCTAAACTCAATCATTTAAACAAAGAGGCCCCCAGCCCCCCCCCCTCCCTAAAAAAAAAAAAAAATCATTTGCCTCTTTAAAAGATAAGAACTATATGTGTCAGAACATCGGTGGTCCTCAACTTCGCGTTATATAATTATTTTGACTAACATATTTTTTCCTATGTAGATGCGCTAAAACTGAAGAACGGGATCCCAAATCTGAATACGGCTGTAACAGACCTTTTTTTTCAAAAAAGCGTGCTATCAGTAGCAGCCCCGCCAATTAGCCGAGTGCTCCATTATTTGGCCACTACTCTGTGCATGTAATGAACACCAGGGCGGCGTCATCGTTCGGCTAGGACTCCGAGGATCCAATCGAACGCTTCGTGCCCAAAAAATGGCTACCGCCAATGTTGCCTGACGTGGTTTCGAATGGGGTCTATTGATGCGGATAACCAGTATTAAAGGGACCATGAAACGTTTTTGAAATCGAATTTCATCCACCGCACGTCGTAAAGGTGTGAAAATAAAACCAAAACAAAAATCGAGAGCCAAAAAATATTTTCGCTATCGAGCTTTTAAAAGAGAACGTGAACTCTTTTACACCTTCTTTCCTTCGAAATTTCTTTGCCTTTTCACTACAATGCATTCGCTGTGCCACGGCACGTCAGCCAAATCCACGTCGCCTATTGGATCAGAGCCTACCTCACCAGCACCACGATCATAAACAATAAATAGCCGGCGAATGTTTCTTAAAAGTTTCTTAAAAATAGTACAGTTTTTTGAATAATTAGCGATGCGACGGAAATTGCCGAATTTGATAATGCTGGTAGGGTGCCTACATGTCTGTCTGTCTGAGCGTGAAGACATCCATTGTTGCACTGAATGTGCCAGCGCGTGACGCTCTCTGCGCACTCGGTGCGTGACTTGGGCGGTAAAATGGCGTCTATGCATTAGCCAAAGCTACGCGCTCGAGCTGAGTGACACCGGATTGCGCGCACTTCAAAATGCATTAAAAAACGATTGGGCGGCAAAATAGCTGAGATGTCACCACTCAAGCAAAGGCGCGCGTGTGTATGAAGGCACTCTAAATGCTGGGAGATATATGCGCTATCTATCATGTGTTAAACAAAGCAAGAGAAAGATAAGACTGCGCCTTCGCTGAATCACGATTCTAATGCTCTCTGTCGGAAAAACGTAATCGGCGTGGTGGAAGCTCATCGTTCCACGTAGGACGCTATCTTTGACTGAGTTCTCGTCGCGTGTCGCGATGACAACCCAGCACGTCCTAAAAGGGAAGATCCCTCTACTCGTGCGGCGACGTTGTGGCGGCATCCTCAAGACATCAGAAACGCTCGTGCCGTTGTCTTTGTTTACTTCGACTACAGCGGTGCTTTCTTAGCATTTGTCTCCTCGAACATCGCCCGGATTTCTTATTTTGCGCATTCCACGCGTGTGCTCAAGTTCAAGATATTACTGGTGCTTACTGTATTCAAAGGCGTGTATGAAAGATGCGAATTTTGACGCGTTTTCATCACCCGCGAAAAGTGATTAGTGTTAGCATTCCTTGAACGATCGCAACGTCTATGTAATCACGAATCATATTTCTGCGTTGCTATATATCCGCTAAGATTACGTCGTCTTTTGCAATCGTAGAAAAGGCGTGTGGCGAGATTTGAACTATCACTAAAGTCGTGATTTAAAGTCGTGATCGTCCAAGACGGCGATACTGCATCTTTTTATTTTCTTTCTTTTTGATCCACACTGTGATGCGAGCCTATCCTGACACGGTTAAAGTTAATAAAGCTTGAGCCCACAGAAAACTCTGTGCATTTTCTACTACGCCAGGTGAGTGACAGCGCGTCCCCTTCCCTCTTTAGAGATACCGCGGAAACGGCTGACGGCGGCGGAGAAGCGGCTGTCGCGCTGGCGACCCGCTGCGCTTCGTAGTGGCGTGTGCATGGGACCAGTCCCACGCTGTCGCTGAGGCGCAGCGTGTCTAATTGAATTTCGCTGAGCTGCGATGTGTCCATGGCTATCGCGGTGATGAGAGGCGCCGGTTCCGAAAATATGTCGGTGGCATCGGCGCCATCAGCGCAGTAAAACCCTGGGCTAAAACCTACCGGCACACGGCTATTTCGCCGTTAACGCTCCCCTTCTCCTTCTGCCCGGTTCCACAGTACGTCACGACCGTCAAAATTACGCCGCGGCTTGTTTCGTGGTGAGTTGGTAAGAAATAAAAACTCGATATTTCATTAAATTTCCGTGTGGAGTTAATATACCGAAACGAAAACGGATGCCTGTCCGGCGTTCAGTGAACATTGATGGTTTAATGTAAAAGTTAGTTAGCAAAAGTAAAAAGGTCATTTCATGGTCCCTTGATGGCAACTAAAACATAAATACTTCAAATACGTTTTTTTGTTGCAGTTTATATTTATCGGGAGTTCACTGTCCTTGTTGTGGAACCCTGTTGACTCCTCTACGAACTTCAACTCGGGGGCAATCTTCCATTTATAAAGTCATATTTCTTCTTTCTTTAAGGTTAATTAAACACTCCCACCCGTCCTCGTGTCGGTACCTTCTCAGCTCACACCGTCACATGTATAAGCGGGAAAGAAAAAAAAACTGAAAAAACACACACACAAGTTTGAAGATTGTCCGCATCGTCGCCCTTATTAACTTCCATCCATCACTCGGAGCGACCAGCAAAATGAGGCGAGCAATTACGTTCACACACAGAAAAATGAATATTAACAAAAATCACGAAGATCCCCAAGGTTGGAGCTCTTGAGTCGGGTGCCATTGTTGTGAACCAATTTCCAAGTCAGTGACCCACTTTGAGCCATTGACCTTGAAGGTCCCTGGCTCAAAAACATACTGTCCTTTCAAAGCCATGAACGTGGCCTGTACCACCACATGTGCCAAAATTTCATTCACCGATATCGTGGTCACACTGCTTAATAAGAAAAGACACTGCTCTTTGAGGCAAAAATATACTAGGAAAACACATTTTTGAAATTGTGTGTTCTTTTTATTTTTTAAGATTGGCTGGCACTTGTTACCTTGTCCTCAAGGATTTTCGTTAATGAAGTCTGTCTTATCTTGAAATATTGTCAGGGAAACAAAGTAAAATAGGTCTTTGGATGTTTTTTTTTAATTTAGTTTTGAGTGAACTATTTACACCCTTGACTATTTTATGGAAGCCATATCTCTACTTGCACATATCCAATCTTCATGTTTTTTTCTTACCTGGTAGATGTTTGTGTGACATATGCAATAAGGGGTAAAATATATTAAATAAGTTATCCCGCATTTTAGGTGCCTTTCAGACATACTGCAATAAATCAGTTTAAAACAGGAAAGTCCAAACGTGTCCTAAAAAATTAGAAAGCACCCTAGAGCTTTTATTTATGCATTTTAGGATTGCACATACCTTTTAGTTCACTGATATAGATATATGCATTTTCTTATTCCAGAATTTCAATTTGTCGTTATCCTTCCCATAATCTTTGCAACTAAAATTTTCAATATTGACAAAACCAATTAGGTTACATCAGAACCAAGTACATATTTGTAATCAGATTGTAATGGGAAATAAGCTATGTAAATTTCATTTGAATCGAATCAAAATTGGTATCAAAACGCGCTAGAAACTGAAGCTGTTCTGTATTTGAGGAAATACACTTAAATCGCCTTTATTTGGTCTCCAAAATCACGAATATTTAAATTGATCTTCGATTCGGTGCACAGAGACAGCAAAAATTAATTTTCAAAACACCGCTGAAGTCCCTCCTTTTCGCGACGTGACGTCATATTAGGAGTTCTGAAAATCTCCACTCTCGCGCATCTTCAGCGCCTGTAGAAGTTATACACGCACACTCTTGCTATTTTGAAAAAGAGGTCAGAAAGGGGCGTCGCGACTAATGTCAGTGCGGGGAATATACCTGGCAAGCTTGGCATTGCACGCGCTGCCCAGACGAGCGACACGCGATTGGCGGCCCAAAGATGCTAGTCTGACGTCAGGACTGGCCGGGGTTTTTTCGTGTTTACTCGCATTTAGTTATTTATATCTTTGGGGAACCTGAACTTGATATTCAGATTCGCGGGATAAAAATACGCCAGAATTCACCCCTAACTTGTTATTTTCCTAATAAGTGCTTCATATATTTGAAACCCGAGACTGCGGTTTTAAAAACGGGAACTCGTGAGTTCCCGTTTTGCAAACCACAGTCTCAGGTTTCAATCACCATGTATAACTTACACCAGCTCGCCTGCACTTTCGCCGTTTTTTCAAGCGTTTCAGCTTCTCTCAAAAGGGGCCGAGAAACGATTTTTTGACTTTTTCCTTCTTAACTTTCCTCCTCAACATACAAATCGCGTAGCGTACCAAACAGTTCAAAAACAGGGAAAGGAAGAACTCCCCTCTTGCTCGGACCGTCCTTTGTGTACCCGGACACCGCCATTCTCTCCCTAGAAGATTATTAGCCCGTTGGTCAAAATTCGGACAAAGGTCGCTTCCCCCACCCCGTTCACTCCCTAAGCTGACAGTGTGGTGGAAGCTACGTGCTCGTTGGGCCAGCCACATTTTTGCCACGTGATCACGCTCCCTCGCACCTACCCACGCGCAAATAATGGGGTCAAGGGATAAAAGGGAGGCGGCTGATTGGTCCGGGACGCGCGTAGCTTCCACCGCACTGTCAGCATAGGGGGGAAGGGATTAAGTGCGGTCCGGTGTCGTGTGACGTGCGTTGGGGCCGGGTGAAGTCGCTTTGGGTACCGCGGATGTACATATACACCAACTCATGTTTACAAACAAACCGGAGCGCCCGGAGCGCCCCTAGCGGACGCCACCGGCGCGGCGCATGCGCGGTGGGGGTGTGGGCAACAAGCTCGCCGTCGCCCATAAACAAACCATTGAAATGCGATCTTGTCGGCGTCGGTGTGAGTCCCCATGCCCTTTATCGCTTTCGAATTGTTGATTCTACGTCTTCCTGGCAATGTCTGACTACATGAGCGGCGTCAGCGAAATTAACGAGGCTCATTACACCGCAAAACTTCGCGTAAATAATCTGACATGCGGCTATTCATTCCGAGTGGACGCCGCAGAATGTACGCTAAAGCCTGACTCACATGATGAGATTTTGCTCGCAATTTTCAGTCGCGAAGTCGCTCGGGCTGCAAAAGCGTGAACCGTAGCTGAGATGGTCGACGTCGATTCTGAAAATCGCAAGCAGAATCGGACGAAGTGAATCAGGTACAACAAGTCGGTGATGGCCGCTGGTAACAATAATCAACATCTCATTGTATCTACTGTTTACGACGAGCCTGCTTACCAACCTTCAAATTTAAGTCTTTTGAGGCCTGCACTTACTTCTTATCGCAAGTACCGGGCCAACATTTCGTCTACGGGCCGGTGTCGTCTAAACTAAAAGAGCAGACGACAAGCAGAAGCGTTTGAAAGAGCAGACGACAGTTCGAACGATCAGACGGCCGTTCGAACTTCAAGACGCACTGAACGTAGTCCGCAGGTGGGCCGTACAACTTGACGGTTTTCCGGCGTTCATGTTGGAACAAAACAAATAAATCTGATGACCACAAGTATCCGTGAATTCAACCCAAAGTGCTTCCCGCCCAAGCAATTGTGGTACGGCGGCGTCTGGTTTACCATTTTTACAGCACATATCCACGGTCTCGGACGAACCGAGAACATGAAAACTGATCTTCAAACCTTTCTCGACTCTGTTAGTACAGCCCCAGTCGCGGCGGTTTGACGAAAATGCATGTTTTCGTCAGGTTCCTTTCAAAACAACGCAGGAATACACGCCTCACATGCGGCCTTCCGCCCACAGCCCCAGACCGGAAGTGCGACCGACGCGCCACCACCGCGCCGTGACGTCACAGAGATGAGTTCGTGTATACATGGATTGCGCTTGATGTCATTCAAAGAGCGCTCCGATGACCACCAGAGAAGGGGGGTAGAAGGTTCGGATGCTTGCTTACAAATTAACTTACGCTTGATCGCGCTCCGCATTGTTGTTAGATTGCTGTCTTGTTTGACCGTGTTTACGCTGTCATACTAAGTTCGTCTTTATTCTTCAAACTAAACAAACATATATTTATTTTATTTTTTTCCGGGGGAAAAACGGGGGGAGAGGGTTTTCTGAGGTGCGCTTAATCGGATTAAAAATGTAATTATCTACCTGTATCACGATAATTCAATACAGTAAACAAAAAATTACTAACCGAATCACGTCCTTCATCGTGCTCGATGCAAGAGGAAACGTCACCGGATGGATAAAAAAAAATAATTGGTGGGGATGGCGGCGAAACAAAAGAAACATGTTCCACCAACCGAAAAACTCTAAGGACGATAATGCCTTAGGAGATTAACATTTTCGCTTTTAATCAAAAGCCGCACTCAAATCAAGAAGGAGTCTTACAAAACAGCAACCTCAAAAAGTATCTTAACCAAAAAAAAAACACGAATTTTGCGAAGGGCGGCAGCAGCAACCCAGCTGTGACAATAGTCGATGTCCCTATAACCATACACTCAGTTATAGTCACGGACAGTTTATAGAACCTAGGACCCCGGAGCATCTGATCATCGTCGCTCCGCACCCAATGAACATGCGGTATGAGCTGCCGACATTGCCCAATAATCAATCACGAAGCGACAAGCCCGATCATCATAGGAGCTCACGCACCTCGTTTCTCACGCTGTCCAGTGACTATAAGCGAAGGGAACGTTCGGCTGCTGGCAGCTTATTTCATTAACATCAGGCACAAACTTGATCACACTCGTTGACCCGGACACATTTAACGAGCTTCGAAATATTTGTCTTATATTGTTTTTTTACGACGATTTTTTTCAATCTAAAGATTGACACCGTAATTATGTTAGGGTGTCATCATAAGTGTTTATTTATTTCGTTAACGCCGGTATTGGATATTTTTATCGACATGTTTCGTTTGCCGCACACAGGGGAAAAAAGGAAGAAAAAACACCAAAAGAACGAATCGGCAGCCGAGTGAGCGATGCCTACTAAAGGAAAAGAAAAAAAGAAATATCGACGTTCTTGAAACTCGGTGAGTTGTTTGGCTAACGACAAGCCCCTGCAACCGCACATTAGTCTATTAGACTGTCCAAGACAGCCGTGAGAGTCCTTAATGCTCCAATTAGCCAGAAATTGAGGATAAAAATCGAAACAAAAAATACTACTCTGTTTCTTTTTTGCTCTAGCCCTTAAAATATAATAACTGAAAATATAGACGCCCCATGGCGCTTTTAGCAGCCGCCTCGGTGGCTCCGAGGCGAGAGCGCTGGCCTACGGATCCCCATGTGGCGGGTTCGAATCCCGACCGAGGCGCCCGCAATCTGACGGAGGCTTATTGCGGAGGAGGCGCCGTGTAACCGAGCTTTCGGTTGCACGTCAAAAGATCCCCAGGTGGTCCAAATTAATCCTCAGTCCTCCGCTGGGGCGTGCCAGATGCCCGTCGTTGGTTTGGCACGTAAAACCCCCAAATTTGACTTAAATTTGACTTTGGCGCTTTTAGCGCTTCGTCTTTGTTTATCGCTTCACTTCATTTATTTTTTTATTTTTTTATGAAGATACGGTTGCGAGATCAGATATTGAGGTGAAAGGCTCGTTCTCTCTCGCGGTTAAGAAATGCGGGGCCTGGCGAAGTCCCAAGCATCTCATTATCGCACCTCAGCCAATCAGATTGCGGCATTGGATGATAAGAACACTCAAGAACCAATCACAGAGAAGGAACACCATAGGCCACGCCCCTGCACTTTTTAGGTTGTCTCTGACTGTTTAGTTTGCAGAGTTCAGTCATGAACTATGCATCATCGTTTTGATAATATTCAGCTTCGGTATATCATCTAAAATAATAGATAGTGATCATCCGAGTATCAAATCATGTATTTCTTCGGGGAATATCAGACTAGTACTAACTCGTCATTTGTCGAATCTCCCATCTTATCAAATCTCCCAGCTGGGCGCGATGCCCACCCCCTCCTGCCCGTTTCGATCTGAATGAGCCCCGTGTATCGACACGCGGTCGCACGTATCGTTCCTGCATGATGCACGTTAAAGACTCCATCAGTCCTGCACTACGCTGGTTAAATTTCTCATCGACAACGGGGACGCTACACGCCCATTGAGGATGACTATCTTCACGCTCACTAAGCAACACACACACACAACACAATTCCTTTCACTTCACCAATCTATCAGTTCATTACACGGTCCATTCGGCTTCCGCTTTGTCGTTTAACCGCGAAGAACGCTTCCGTGCTTTAATATTATTCTTTTTTATGTCGCTTTCTGCACCATGTGCGCTCAGTATTGCACACTTTATTTTTTTACATATATACTTTCGTGCACCCAATTGAACTCACTCCTTTTTTCCATCTACTGCGATGGATGCCAAGTGAAAGCGGGCGCCTTTGACGACCCTGCAATTCTATTTCCCGTCGCCTCAACCGCAGGCCCCATTTCCTGGTTTCCCGCGAGGAGAGGTTTTCTTCCCTCAATTTGGCGGAATCGGTTCCGACATCCCCAATGGACTCGCTCCGTAGAGGATTGAAGGGAGCAGAGTCAATTATACTTCCCTTTCTGTGTGGGGTGGCCTCGGAGCTGCACTGCTATTGGAACTCGTTCTAAAGTAGGTGCACATTCAGCAAGTCGGCCCAAAAAGACAAAACGCGTCTCTCCATGGGCTACTATACACCTTTCCATAAAAGCGTATATATGAGGTCGCGTTCATTGCTGTGCTAGTGTGTTATGCACACGCACTTTCTGGCCGACCACAATTGCGAGCGAACACTGGTTGGACTGTGATTTAGCACATGTCCACTGTGATTTTTATAAACAATGGAAGCGTCTATAGAAGACAAAGCCCGCCCGTTAAATCGTCGTCAAAGTGACAGGTTCCAAAACAAACAAAAAAGTACTTTTCGAACTTGTGGCAAACGAGCATAGCCTCCTCTATACTCACAAAGCTTGGCAGTTCGACGACGGAGCCATAGAGGGCCCGGCCGCAGATTTGGAGCGCGAGGATCTGGTGGCACAGAGCATCAAAGAGCCATTTTTCGGGGAACCTGGACATCAGAGCACAGCTTCTGCAGCGGTGAGGACCCGAAACACACTTGTTCGCTCGGGGGAAGTGTGTTTCGGCGTCTCGCCGCAGCGGGGCGCCAGTCACGTGGCTCTTCTCTCAATCGTTCTCTGCCGCTCCACCTTTTCCATTTTGGCGGCCGCTTCTCGTGGCGATCTGCCAGGCTTTGTCAGTATATAGGAGGCTATGATACGAGTTGTGAGGACCGTTACATTCGCATCATGTGATGCTGTGTTTCAATGCTTGCACAAGTAGACGTTGGAAAAGCGCCGATATGGAGTGCTCGCACAGAGAAGCGATGACAGCCAGCCAACGTTATTAGATTAGCTCAGTTACGGAACTGCTCATAGACGCTGCATGCACGAACAGTACGCCCCCTCACTCACCACGACTCGCCTGCCGTCGCTCGACGCGCCGCCAGACGGCTGCTTTGGTAACTGAATCGGGATACGTACGTTTCAACGTTACTAGAAACGTCAAAAACAAACGGAAAAAACTCGTTTTGTAGTAACTTTTATTGGAGTTTAGTACAAAATGAGGGGCGCGTGATGTTTTCTAAAATCTTTAGTTTGCAAGGTTTTGCAGCACAATTAATATTGTTTTTATACAACCATACCTCAGCGGTGATTTCAGGTAGCGCGTCCCGACCTAGGCACATTCTAACTTCGGTGGTGTTTCGCGGCGCGTCCACTGGAGAAACGGGGGTGGCACCCCTGTAACCCTTTCCACCGTATCTGTTTCGGCTCCGAAATGGCCGATAGAAGCTAAAATAGATGTCACGTGCAGTTCCTCGAGAGAACCGCTGCGGGAGAAATGGCGGCGTTGTGATCGCCATTTGGCGCTTCAGCTGTGCTTTTTGGAACGCACTGTTATGAAACGAAAATATTGATGGCGCTTCGAACGATGGCAGGCGGATTGAAGTGAGTGAGGGGGGGGGGGAAGCCTCCCTCCGCGGGAGTCCCACAACTGAGGTAATCTAGAAATGTTGCAGCCAGCGAGCGCTGTGAGGTCATGACACACGTGACTTTTGCGGTAAACCAATCCGCTGTTAGAGGAAAAAACAACAGCGTTTCGTAGTTGAGTTGCGGTTGCGACGGACTGCTGAACGGTACACGTGATGCGGAATATTTACGTTCAGCAGAAGCACCGCATGAGCAGGTTTCTGCCGAAGTGTTTGGAGAACCATCGTTATCAGTTTAATTTCTCGCAGAGGATTTGAGAGAGCCGATTGATGCAACCTACGCGGAGAGCTCAGCGAATAACTAGGCTAAGAATATGCTTAGGCCTAAGCATTGTTTCGCAAGTGCTTTGCGGGAAAGAAGGCACTCCAGATTTCTTAAGGCCCGTTCACACACTTGCAACCAAGTACGACCAAGTGAGACAAGACCGTTTTTATGCCTCTTGCGACGGCGCTGCTGCGGAGCAGGTCCTAAGCCGTCGCAAGAGGCTTAAAAACCGGTCTCGTTTCAGCCGGTCCTACTCGGTCGTGAGTTTGTGAACGAGCCTTTAGAGTGCCCTATTGGTGGGATTTGAAGGAATGGTGTATAAATCCACAATGCGAGTTTTCGACTCACGGGCAGTCCAGTTAAAGTGGTTTATTCAACATATTGCTCTACCGATTCCCCCAACACAGTTCTGCGTGGACACCATCATAGAACTATTTATGACGCTTTGATGAGACTAAATGCGACTCCAGCGTCGCTAAACTCGTCAACCACAAAGTTGGGGCCAAAGTTCTCAAGCTGACTGGACTGTCTCGAAGATGGCGTAACGCGGGACGAGATGGCCATCATCCAAGCTCTATCGGTGCTCAAATTCCAGTGAGATTGTGAAACAGAAAGTGGTACCGAGCTTCATTGGAGCGCGCGCGAGCAACACCGTGGGGCCTGCCGATCGGCTGCACTGATGAGGTCGCGCCTGCCGGTCCCTACATCCCTAAGCCGCGTTAGAGTCAATGATGTCTAGATTGTCCCTAGGCGGGCTGTGAACACTCTGAATACTCTGAACTTTCACATCGCAACATCTTCGTTTGTGGAAGTTAGTGGTGACGACAAAGTGACGCTTCACAATTTTGGGAATGAGTTATTTGAGGCCAAAACCTTCGCTTCGGAATTGAGGCCAAGATTGAACTTTGTGATATTGTGGAACCGCGTGCCGTGTTTTGGAGCTCGTCTTCCGCCAATTTCAACAATTAACGCTAAAGGGCTCACCCAGAGGTGTGTGTGTAGTGACGTTGGTAGTGTTCCAGAGATAAGGTGGCGACGGGAAATTTCGAGAAAAAAACCGGGGGAAGAGAAAGAAAAGGGGTACGACCAACACAACACATACATACAAAATGGGGGTCAAGAAATGCCGTACAAAATGTTCGCCCCAGCCCTTTCTCTCTCTCTCTCTCTCTCTCTCGATATCCCTACCCCTGAGCACTGAACTTTTTATTATACCTTTGTTAAATGCCTGGACAAGATATAGGACGCTATGGTCTGATGCTGTGGCGATCCCTTCCCCCCTTAACCCTTTATGCCCCTTGCCCCCTTCCGACGCCACTGAGGGGGGGATGGGGGGACGCATTGCCCCCCTCCCCGCCCCTTTTGTTTGGGCGCCCTTGCTTTGAAGTGTTCCAACTGAGCGACGACGAGGAACAGCACATCGTGCAATTTTCCAAATAATGGTTATAGATGTTGTGCAAATAAAATGGTTCATGTTCCATGAACTCACGAGCGACCATGACATACCTTCAAACGAGAGGTTCGTGCTGAGGCTTCTAGTGTGCAGGCGCGTTCAGTGACGTCCTTTATGGTTTCTACCCTTGACGTCAGGGTCAGGATTATTGGTTGTGAACGAAAAATTCTATGGTGCGTGTTCAAATTGACAGTGACAAGTTTGATTGTGTAGGATGGAAGGTTGCAGTTTTCGACTTCTTAAAACATCACCATCAATATTGACTACCTGTCATTTCTCTTATTTATGCTGATAAAAGCAGAATTAATCCCAGTTGGGCTAATCTTGACAAGCCGACTGCACTGACGCTTTTGGTAGCTTATGTGGCCAAAAGTCACTACTTAGAAAAAAGTAGTACAATGATTTTATCCCGTCGATGGAGAAACAACTGCCCGAAGGCGAAAACCGCCCGAAAGTGGGCAACGCTACTCGGTTGGTTCTGACCTAGAAATGTCGGGCTACACTTTGATCATGTCGAAAAGGCCAAAATAAATTAAAGGAGCGGCAGGGACGTTTTTTAGTAACTTTATGGGTGGAAATAAGAACGATATCGGACTGTCAACTTCGACTGTGTTGATATCAAAATACAATTCCCCAACGCCTCCGCCGTGCTTTTCGGAGACCATCAAACATGTTGGTCAAAGCTGCTTAGCTTTGTTGTGACGTCACACGTCTAAACTACGGTCGTCTCCGCGCGCTTTTCTCGCGCTGCTCTTGTTCGGCGCCTAGGGAGTGATAGGGATTTTTCGCCCCTTCAATGAAATATGTTACGAAGATAAATGGACCTGAGGGTTTATGAGAAAACAAAACTTCGCGGCAATCTTTCAACTCCTTTCGCCCCAACATATCATAACACAAAGAATCCTTCTGTTAGTAGAGTTTAGCCATCTAGCTTGGTTTGAGCTTGGCTAAGAAAAATGATAACTCGTAATGAAAGAAGCACTTGCTACAACAAATATAGGAAAGGCTCCCGCTCCCCGTCAAAGGCCCATAATTCGCGCACTCCATCAAAAACTTACTCCAACCAAAACTACAAACCTGTGTCAAACAAGCGCTTGCGTCTTGAGCAACTGACGTAGGGTGTTGCCCAATTCTGTGCTATGTATATATAAGACGAGAGGATTTTTTTTTTGTACTTCTGACGGAAGGAGCTCCAAAGAAAGCAAGATACACCAGTATATTTTGGGCGCTATTCCATTGTTACCGCCTGAACGTTAGAGCAGGAGCACGCAATTGATTCCATTGTTGCCGCCTACAACTGGCTCCCAGATTTACCTCTTCTGTGTAATACAAAGTAGGTTCTACTTTGTAGCATACAAAAGAGGAAAATCTGGGACTTAGGTGTAGACGGCAACAATGGAACGACTGAGTGGAAAAAAAGGGATAAAAGGAGAAATGGCGCAGCGTCATTCCGCTCAAAAATCTTAAATCGATTTCCAATTTTGGAACAGGGCTACCGTGGAGTCATGCGTGCTCACGAGTTCTCAAACTTATTGAACTGGCAAAAAATTTTCTATTACCAGCCAACTCAGTCTTCACCAACCTTGCTGCGAGGACTGATAAAAATGCTGGCGATGTGAAAAAGCGGATGATATTTATTATCCGCGTTTTTCGCATCGTCGACCTTGTGCTTGTTTCACGAGTGGTAACTTTAGGGCACTCCCGCGCTCTATACGTGCTCTATGTCTTCCTAAGCTTGACTGAGTCCCCCCCTAAGAATTGGGGGGACGGGAACGAACAACGATAGGCCTTCACTGATCCCTTACGGCAAGAGTGAGCCGCAAAGGCAAAATGAAGACGTTTTATCACCGGGAAAACGTCGCACCTGCAAAACAGTCACTCAAGCCCACACACACTAAAGAACAACGCTTCGTGTCTCTTTTTTTTGTGTGTGTGTGGACTTGAGTGACTGCTTTGCGGGTGCGCTGTTCCCCCAGTATATCATGAGCAACCAATTCGCCCGATCCTCTGTGTTAACGTATTCGCCAGTTTCAGAATAGTGGGCCCCACAGCTTTGGGTGCCCCAAGCTGTTTAGGGCACCCAAAGCTGTGGGGCCCCTATTCTAAAACTCGCTATCATCAATCAATGACGCTGAGCAAGCATCTGATTGGAACCAAAGATTTATTTTCACCAATTATAAAACTCTTCCCGCGTCTCCCACGGGTCGCACTAAAGGTGATTTTTTTCCCCTTCACAATACAGCTTGTGGAACATTCCAGCTACCGCAGTGGCCAATTTAGCTTGGAGTAACCGAAAATCGATCAATATTTCAGTAACCTGTGAAGGCGTTGAATTCCGGTAGTGCTGTACATCCTTTCAGCGAATCGAATGGATGACAAGTCAAACGCAGGCTCTGGCAAACTGTTAAGTAATGAAGGTGTGAAGGGCCGTAACTCTTTCTTAAACATACTTTGTTATTGTTTTAAGGATCAAGAATATTTCTGTGTTCATCGGATATCTGCCTGTTTGCTTCATATCCAACATTGTTTATATCGTAATAGACCCTTTCAGAAATTCGGCGCCGTCTAGTGATTGAAATTTCTGGCTAACTTTTCGTATGCTAATGACGCTTCGTACGTGAATGGTCGTTGAACAAAGGTGACGGTGTTCTTTGTCGCACAATTCTTTGTCAATTCGCTTCAGTTTCAATGGGGACAAGAAACTGCCCTTCTGTGCGAGGTGTTTGCCTGAATTAAACTCTCGATCAAATCCACCATAGAGTTATTACAATAAACGCTAGAGGCTCAGCTGGCGCTAGTGTCTACGGGACTTCCGGTTGCAAATTGAAGCAGACAGCATGCAGTCTACATTTCCAGCCTCCCTGTGTATTCCTATGGGAAAACGCGCGTGAATTTTGTCTCTTCGCCGGAAAATAACATGAATAACTTTTGTCATATCGGTTGTAACGGATAGTATGTACCTTTATTGGTATTGTGAAAGTGTAATTGCTTTAGTTACAGCATTTTTCTTTACCACTGAGCGATGTTAAACTTCGCTCTATTTCAGGCCCAAACCCCTGTTTCAAGGAAGGTATGTGAAAACGAGCGACGGTTCTAAGCAAACTAACGATCGAAAGGAATGTAGTGTGTGTTCAGGTTCGCTAGCATTTCGGTGGTGCTTATATATTGCTAATATGCCCGTCCTGTCATTGGATGAAAATGACTCCGTCGTGCGCATCTTTACGATCGGTTAAAGAAACATTCGAACGCAAAAAATAAAGCACGTGAGCTACGAAAGGTATGTCTTTTTATTATTTCCCATGTCGGGCAGTTTTTATCGGGCACCTGCTCTCTGGCTCCCTTATTTGCAAAGATTTGGAGCGTGCGGGTGATGCTTTGAACCATTTGAACCCAGAACAAGCATCTTCGCAGTACTTATTTATTGCAAATCTGACTATATTACGTGACTTTCAATTTATTTTGATCGTCTGCAAGCACAAGGAGTTACTTATCCAGTGTTACTGCGTAGTTCTTGCCGTCTCTCTCGGTTTTCTACATGTCCTTCGTTCGTTTGGCACGTATATCCCCCATGTTGGAAAGCGTCGACGCCGTGTTCGCGCTAACAGTGTCCGACAGTGCACAAAAATACACGTACGAAGCCGTTTTAGCACCGTTTTTAATGCGATGAATTTGAAAGAAAAACGCCGTAACTGACCATTTATTTCGTCTGCGTGACTGAGAAATGTTCCAATGTGCCTAGTACGTACAAGTTATTCGTGATATTTGCTCTTATAATCGAGCGCAGAGAGAAAATGCACTCGCTTTTTCCCATAGGAATACATTACCGGAAGTCAAATTTAGACTGCTTGCTGTCTGCTTCAAAATGCAACAGCACACTAGCGCCAGCTGAGCCTCTAGCGTTTATTGTAATAACTCTATGAAATCCACCACGTCAAAAGTCATGTGGGCCGAGGGTGTGCAAACTGATTTATTAGACGCGAGTGCGAAAGAAACGCTGACACAGCGTTTTTATTCAACAGAGGATATTCATCTAGAATATTTCGTCCAGATTTGTGTTTTTGTACGTTGTATGACATATGCCGAAGGCGATCATTTCAAGAATTCACATGACACCCTGAAATGCGTAACAAACAGATAGCGTATAAAAAGGGTTCCCTGTTTTCGAATAAATCCCGTGAACTCCAAAACAACATTCCTCGGTAGAATGTTCGACAATTCAGATCAATCCGAAGAACTCCGAAATTCTAGGCCACAATGGCAAAATAAAAATACAAAAAAAACGGTATTCTACGAATAACGTTTGTCAGAACACAGAGTTAACGGCTCCGAGAAAAGACCAATTACGTTTTTCCTTCATCTTGGACCTTCGACAAAAGAGAGCTTCCCGTTTATTTAGTCAAGCTTCGCCCAGTCCAGTGGAACAATGCATTTCTAGACCAAAACAAAAGACGCTGTTCCGGTTTCCAGTTTGAACCATACTATTTGTGCTCCTTAGAAGGAGGACGTGTTGCGTTTTTATAACAGTGAAAGATGTGCAACTGTAAACTTTAGAGGATGGTTTTATGCGTCCAGGAGTTTCGTCACTTCAAAGTACCGATGTTTAAATAACACTTGTTTTCAAGGTATGTCGTGGGACCGTTAGTACTGCCAATCGGAAAGGTGCCAATGCTAAATGCAGCTGCAAAAATATATTTCGATACCGCTGATTTTTTTTTTCTATTATTTAGTGTATAGTTTTTTGGATATTATATATTTATTTATTTTTTATGGCAAAAGTAAACTCCGAATTTCGGGGAAAGAGGGGAATCTAACAAATATAAACTCCGATAAATCTCGAGTTCCCAGGATAATTGAAGTAAACAAATATCGTCCGAATTTAAAAAGAAAAAAGATAATAAACTCCGAAAACGCACAATTCTACATAAATCTCGTCACGGTTAAATCGAACAACAAATTAGCCGACTAGCGTCTCGACAGCCTAGGCTAATTGGGGGTCTGTCCTGAACTTCTTCGTTCATCGGGCACCCCAAGGCCGCTTTTAGCATGTACAGCTACCATACTCTCGGATGATGATAGTTATCGAAGTTTGCCAGGATGAATTTCGGAAAGGGTTTATTGCCAGTTATTCTCGCATAGATATAAAATTGATTAAATGATGATACGTCAAGAGCAATTATCTTTCTCTCTGGTTCTAAACTGTTATTAACTCGGCTGTAAGAAGTGGTGTTTATTAACATCTCGAGTTTCCTTTAACTGGAAATATTCCCATATATTGTAATACCGTTCCGTATGATTAATATTTCGAATTCGGTAGTTGAGGAAAGGGATTAGAGTCTTATAAAAACGCAAAAGATCCTCACGTCATAGCTTCGTGCGACGCACGCGAGCATTCAGCGAAAACGCAGCGAACCGCGTCACACCACCGCCTTAAGTAGAAAGGAACGCAAACGCATACGCAAGACGTTGCTCGGCCCATCTACATGCGCCCATGCAGACTGCTCCAAGCAACCTGAGGCCGGTATTCGGTCAAGTCAGCCTGAGTCTGAGAAGAACAAAGCTGAAGACACAGGCAGACGTTAGCGCAATTAAACAGCGACTTAAACAATTTAAGCGATTACTGACATTACAGAAACGAGCAGTTCGGTTAATTGATTATCTACCTTAGTGCAAATCGACCCACCGCCCCCCCCTTTTTTGTACACATAAATTAGAAACATTAGATTAACTCTTCTTATGACGGCCTGGAGCTGAGCCAGTTGGTTTTACATGCTTTCTTGAATACCAGCTGAACGTATATGAAAGGTGAAGGAGATGAGAAAACAAAGAGACACACTGATGGACTATCAACTTTATAATGAAAAACTTCCTTTTTTTCGACACTATTCGTAGAGGTAACCTCCTCTTTTCGTTCCTCCTCTTACCGATATGTGAGAAGCTCTGCAAACAAGTGCGACATAATTCAGAAAAAAAAAAAACCTACGAAAAAAGAAACTCGCAAAGCCTTTCGTAGTGGTGCCACATATTCACGGGATCACCCATCGTCTACTAAAGAATATCGCCAGCCGACAAGGCATCCATGTCGTGTGCTCAGCCCTAAACAAGGCGTATGCCGTGTGCCGTAGGGTGAACCGGGGGACCGACCAGAACATGAGGACCACCTGCGGCACTGCGCATAGAACAGCATACGTCCCATGCAAAAAAGGAGTCGTCTACAGTATCCCTACGTCATGTGGCAAATGCTACATAGGGCAAACGGAGAGGTGTATCAACGACCGCACCAGAGAACATGCAGCCTCTGTGGCCGCACTAACGTCGGCTGGCCACCTTTCGGCGCATTGTCGGGAAAGCAAACTTTTGTTCCAACCACCTTTACACTTGTCTCAAAATAGAATATGCCAATCAATCAACCAATCAAAGACTTTACCCTACACCATTTTTGCCCAGTGGAGTCCCAACTTCCAAGCGCCTATGTATCGACAAGTCCTACAGTTACTGTTATACTCCGTGTCACCGCGTTCGATGGTCACGTAACACGAAAAAAAAAAAAGAAATGTCTGAGATGGGGTTCGGGCATCGGTTTTGTGCCTGCGTCCAGATGGAATTGGTTTGAATGCTCTTTCGAAAAAAACAAATGTCTGTGAGTCTACTTCCTTGCAGAACACAAAAACAGCCAATCACGACGAACGATAGAAGGATGCCAGCCAATGAGGAAGCTCAAAGTACGGTTAGACTAAAAAAGCTACTCGTATAATTCGCTGGGTACCTTCTATTGTTCTCTTGGATTGGCTGTGTTTGTGTTCAGCAAGACGTGTTCTAGTGTGTGGCTTATTGACTCCGTCTGCTGTACATCGTAATGTAAGTCGTAGCCTACGAGTGGGAAGGAGCCGTGTTGCCGTCTTCCGAACGAGTTGATCCCTCGATGCGCGCACTCTGAGATGGGGCTCGGGCGTCGGTTGTGTGCCTGCATGCGTTCTTCGCGAAAATGCGTTATTTGCATAAGAAGTTGAGTGCAGCGTTCACAAGTACGCTTGTTGTTTGTGACTTTTTTTGTTTCTTCGCCGTCGGCCGCCAAAGTGCAGTTCGAAATCCATTTCCCTGCGGACGTTGAAATTCCAAGCGACCAACCGCAGTTGCGCTTTTATTATTATTATCATTTTTTGTACCTACGCGGTTTGCTTCAAGATGTTGCGCATTTGTTGGATGTGCCTTTTTCATATATGTGGGTTGTTTGCCTGTTTTGGTAAGCGAGGCTTACATTTCTGTGGCATACAAATGCGAGGGGAGCGACAGCGATCATAATCAGAGGACTACATTTTCAGAGCATACACTTTGAGTCGAGATACCAAAACCGTTGAGAGATGCAAACCTTTAAGCTACCGGGTGTTCCGCGTACAGTTTTATACCCTCCCGCCGATTTGGAAATATGGCATCGAATTTGCATGTAGCTACTAAAAAGACGAATCACTTTTTTTTTGCTCCTCTTTTCTAGTTTACCCCCTTCAACATATTCTCTCTTGTTGTCTCTGTATCAGTTTCCTTATATATATATATATATATATATATATATATATATATATATATATATATATATATATATATATATATATATATATATATATATATATATATATATATATATATATATATATGCTACGAGGAAGAAGACGACGGGCTGTCCCGGCGCCACGGGCACGAGCGACCGGCTCGTGCCGGTGGCGGTCAGTTTCGAATTAAAAGCCGAACCGCAAACGGACATCTCCTTGCTTGGTCCCAGAACAACGCAACAATATATATTTATATATATATATATATTGTTACGTTTTTAATTTACAAGAGGACGTCCACAGTCAAATCAGACCCAATTCGAAGTGTGCCACGCGCCGTCTGCACGCGTTTCGTCTTTGTCCTCGGTGGGTTCTGGCACGCGCCTCAGCAAAACCGCTACACTATTTCCTCTCCGAGTTTTTTAGTGATGTTTCTTTCTAGGTTGGCTCATTCTGCTAAACAACCTCGCCACGTTCCATTAGAGATAGACAGTTCTTTTCGCAGGTGTCGTTGCCGATGCTCTTCTGCACGCTCCAAAATTCACGCCAACGTCACAGTTCCTCCGGAACACCAAAATCCAGCACATTGGCGCTTTTTGAAGTTGATGCGCGGAGACTTGTCACTTGGCCGTCTCTAGCTTCCATTTTCGTCACTCCTGATGAAATGTCTGACCAGAACTCCGATGCCGGCACAAATCATATCGGTGCAAAATAACACTGCACATTTGCGCATTTTGAAATGGACACCGAAAACGAAATGCGCCGGTGACGCCGAAACCCAGAAGAAGCTGGAACTTTCTTCAGAAGATTTCCACTTATGACCTCATACGCTGAATGTCCACAACGACCGTCAAAGATTTCAAGACCCGGTCCAGCGCGTACTTACGCGCCTCGAATGCTTGAAGGTCTGGAATGCAAAAGTGGCCATCGGCAAACGCAGTATCTTCATTTCACGGCCACAGAATAGTCGTGGAAATCATGGCGAAGTGGTGACTTGTCCATGGAAGGTACGGCACGAAGATGTTTGGCTTCAGGTAATCCAGCCGCCATGCTACGGCTCCATGAGACGCCGGTGCCGACTACGTCGCAAAGGACTTCCATCCTGACAGGGTGCCTTCCGGGTTGCATGAGGTGCCGTAACAGAAATCCCACTTCTGACACCAAATGTTACGTTTTTAATTTACAAGAGGACGTCCACAGCCAAATCAGACCCAATTCGAAGTGTGCCACGCGCCGTCTGCACGCGTTTCGTCTTTGTCCTTGGTGGGTTCTGGCACGAGCCTCAGCAAAACCGCTACAATATATATATATATATATATATATATATATATGGTTTTTCACGAAAGGTCGACAAATTAGATATTAAGAAAACTACGCGTCGCATCAAAAAAAACTTTTGTCGACCTGGTCCTCGCCAAGGGGCATATTTAGGAAAATTATTGAAGTTCGGGATAATTAAATCGTTGATTATTTTGTCCTAATTTCTTTCTATATTGAGTTTAAGGGCATGGTTTCATTTGGAAACTTGCTGAGCATTATCAAAAAACACTAAATAAAAAAAAGCTGAAGTGTGATAGAAGGCACGTGCTACATTTTACAGCTTTCTGAAAAACAGCACAGCTTCGACGCGACTTTAAATTTCGGTTTCATCTCCTCGCGACGAATGAACGCGACTGAACGCTGGCGACTCTATCACCTCTCCTTTGTCTTGAAGCGGCAAAAATAAACGCTGCGCTGTTTGAATGACAGTGACTTGCAGGAAGTAGCTCTAATTCTTGCTATCATCTCCGCCAAGCAAAGAATGAACCGACAAAAAACAACTGCTGTTGTTTGCAATTAGCTTCTGCTGCGTCGCGCGATGACAGCGCAGCAGAGGATGGCTGCACTATTTGTCCACGGGGCGTGGTGCCCTCGGTGCCGAGAAGCGCTCCGATTGCAAACCGAAACTTAAAAACCCGCCGAAGTTGTGCTGTTTTTCAGAAAGCTGTAAAATTCCGCGCGTACCTTCTATCGTTCTGCAATTTATTGATATAGTGTTCTTCGATGATGCTGAGCAATTTTCTAATTGAAATCATGCCCTTAGACACAATATTACAAATTTAATTACGCCAAAATAATTAAAAACTCAATTATCCCAAACTTTGATCATTTTCCTAAATGGGCCCCTGGCCCAGGACCAAAAACGACACAAGTCTTTATTTGTTGCGACGAATAGTTTTCGCAATATTGAATTCGTTCACTTTTCGTGAAACACCCTGTATATATACAGGGTGTTTCACGAAAGGTGGACAAATTCGATATTGCAACAACTACGCGTCGCACCAAAAAAGGCTTGTGTCGTTTTGGTCCTGGGCAGGAACCTATATAGGAAAATTATTAAAGTCCGAGATACTTAAATTGTTAATTATTTTTGCGTAATTAACTTTTTTAATATTGTGTTTAAGGGCATAGTTTCAATTCGAAAATTGCTCAGCGTCATCAAAAAACACTGAATCAACAAATTGCAGAACGATAGAAGGCACGGGAAGCATTTTACGGCTTTCTGAAAAACCGTACAAATTCGACGAGTTTTTATGTTTCGGTTTGTTATCGGAGCGCATCTCCGCCCCGGCAGCACCGCGCCCCGTGGAGAGATAACGGAACCAGCTTCTGCTGCGTCGCGCGATGACAGCGCAGCAGAGGTTGGGTGCACTATTTCTCCACGGGGCGCGGTGCTGCCGGGGCGGAGATGCGCTCCGATAACAAACCGAAACTTAAAAACCCGTCGAATTGGTACGGATTTTCAGAAAGCCGTAAAATGCTTCCCGTGCCCTCTATCATTCTGCAATTTGTTGATTTAGTGTTTTTCTATGACGCTGAGCAATTTTCTAATTGAAACTATGCCCTTAAACACAATATAAAATGTTAATTACGCAAAAAAATTAACAATATAATTATCCCGGACTTTAATAATTTTCCTAAATAGGCCCCTGGCCCAGGACCAAAACGACACAAGCCTTTTTTCTTGCGACGCGTAGTTTTATATCGAATTTGTCCACCTTTCGTGAAACACCCTGTATATATAATGAGTGCAGAAACCATTCTGCGAGTTATAGTTGATTAAAAAATACACTATGGGATTATTCTTCTATTTGTAGACTTGTATGAATCCGTTATACTGTCGGAAAGCTTACATTATGTGTTTTAGGGTAGAAAACCATCGACAGCGAACGAATAAAGGAAAAAAAGCAATAGAGTGTTTTATATGAGGGTAGAGTGAATTTTAGAAATTACAATTACTGACAGCCTAAGAAATGCAAGGCCTTGCGACTGCCCAAGCATCTCATTATCGCTCCACAGCCTATCAGGTTGCGGGAATATCCGATAAAAAACGTCAAGGGAGCAAATCACGAGGCTAAAATTAACATTATAGGCCACGCCCCAATTTTTTTAGCTCAGTGTGCCCATGGTGATTTCAGAACAGATACCTCGGACAAAGTCAATAGTCAAGTTTGCTAAACAGGTATTTTGACTCAGATACGAGTCAGTACAATAAAAAAAGGGGGGGGGGGAGCTTAACAACATGGTGTTTTACTGATACTATAGGTTGTTTTATCTGTAAAGAGCAGCAACGTAACACCACTAAGAAGGCACATTGTCCAGCAGGAGGCTAGGCAGCCAATATATGTCGCTGTTTGACAAGTTTACTCGTATATTCGTTAGTGCACGTTGGCAGTGGCAATAAAAAAAGTTTGAGAATCCGTACTTTGAGGAACTGGCTTCGCGGAGAAGCAGAAGCCACATCGATAATTGTGTTCTTAGCCTTAAGTTTGACTGCAACGAAGGCGGTGTCGTGAACATCGCATTGAAGTGTCCAATATATTGTATGCGTTAGCATTAGAACGCTCCTTTTGACGAAAACGTGGCGGTGTCTTTCGTTTGTGAGCGCCGGGGAGAGAAGGCGAACGAGGGGGAGAGGATGACGTGTGCGACGCTCTTATTCGTTCGAAGTGCTGACGTCAGCACGCGTCAACCCCTCCCTCTTTCCGGCGCTGACAAACTGACAAACACCGCCGGGTTTTCGTCAAAACGGGACCCTTCGTTTTCGGCAGTCATGCGCACAGCTGGCGCGGAACCAGAGAGGCGGAGGCGCCCTGCAACACCTCCTTGATTACGAAGTCGTAGTGCTGAATAAATTGGCGTAATGAGAGAAGGTCAACGCTGGACACAGATTGGAAGAGAGTGCTGAGACAGCGCTCAGCTTCGAGTAAATTTGAGCCGAACGTTGACGTAATCGTCGTGTCCAATCTGTGCCCAGCATTGGCCTTCTCTGATGACGCCATCTCATTCAGCACTACGGCTTTGTTGTCAGGAGGTGTAGTAGCGCGGCGCGGTGGAATGCGGTCGTGTTCAGTTGCCGCTCTGGCGTCGCCGGTTGTTCTTCGCTCTTGCTTTTCGCAGTAGCGGTGCGTGGGGTGTGACGTGTGCGTGTGTAGTTAAAACAATGCGGTTCTCTCCACGAATGATTTGGATGCGGTTCCTTCCACGAGTAGTATGAATGAGGTTCTTTCCAAGAATGATATGGATGACCGTATCCAAGGGCGTCGACGTACAATGACTGGCAGAGTACAGAAAAGGGGCGAAAATAATTACAGTAAGATCCATTGGTGGATCCTTAGGGAATCTGTTAGCATGACCCTTGGTAAACGCAACACACGTCCCCATTTGGGAAACGCTAACACTGACCCCGTAACAAGGCCAATAAGAGGCAGCAAAATAGAGGAAGCAAAAGAGAAAGCCAAGTGAGAAAAGTGAAGGGGTCAGCGTCAGCGTTTCCCAAAGGGGGGGGGGCGCTTGTGGCGTTTCCTTCGACGCATTCCCTGAGAACCACCAACAGATCTTGCTGTAATTCTCTAAATCGATTAACGGGTCAAAACATGGGGGTTTTACGTGCCAAACCAACGACGGGCATCTGACAAGTCCGAGTGGAGGACTGAAGATTACTTTCCACCACCTGAGGATCTTTTGACGTGCAACTGAAAGCTCGGTTACACAGCGCCTTCTCCGCAATAAAACTGGGTCAGAGTACGGACACCTCGGCTGGAATTCGAACCGCCACCTGGGGATCCGTAGGCCGGAACTTCGACTCGGAGCCACTGAGACGGTTCCGATTAACGGGTCGAGGAATTACCGGATGATTAATGATTAATCGATAGGTCATTTGATTGACCTTGCAGCCCCCTTTTCAACCCGTACATTGACCTTTTTTTCAAGTTTGTTGACTTTTCATAGTACCATGAGTTTAAGAAATGCGGGGCGTGCCCTATTATATTTATAGCTAAAACTACTTTCATGATTCGTGTTTTGGCGTTCTGATCGGCTAATGCAGCCATGTCATTGGCTGCCGGTAAATGATGACAAGTCCACTCCCCCCCCCCCCCGTTCTTAGGCTGTCAATAACTAGAGACACTGAGGTGCTCTTGTCACGTAATGGACAGTCTTACCCTCTTGATATCATCAGTGAAAAAAAAAATTAAAAAGAACATCGGAAGGTCCTAAGTTTTCACGAAGCCTGCACCTTTCGGACGTTCCAAGTAATGCCAGTATTTTTTTCCTCTTGTTTAATTATGGTGACCCTTAGCGTGATTAAATTTGTGCTTTACGCACCGCGGCATTTGGACTGGACTAGTTATAGTTCATACTGAAAACCAATGGAATAGAACGAGTAAGACGAAAACAGACAAACAAACAAATATTGGTCGTTGCATCGGTGTATGGTGCTGAAATAAGAGGGGAGGGGATGATATAAGAGAGGTCGTGCCTTGTCCACTCGTCCCATATGTGTTGTTTGCTTCAGCTGGGGACACGTCCACTGACTCGTGACATAGCGATGGCGGGTGCGCAAGAAGTTAATGCCTCTGGCTCCGAGTCCCTTAGGAGCCCTCTTACTGCCCTGTGCGCAGTCATCTCCGAGTCGAATATCCGGAATTGCGTGCGAAGTACAGCGCGAAAGACATGCGCGTCAAAACTGTCCGGTCCGACGCGCAAACTGCCGGAACGACGTTCGGGGGCGAGGGTTTTCGTTGCACCCGAGAGTGTGTTTCGCGCTAAAGTCGACGGGGAGAACCTGGGCGCGCTATCGGGCCATTTCATACACACGATACAAAGTTGTTTTTTTCTCGGGAAGAAGCACAACACGGATGGATGGAGCCGACGGCGCCTCTGTCGCGGACGCGATGGCATGTTCGCCGCGTCATTGGTCTACAGCGGTGCGAGGAGTGCGTCGTCACGCATGAGAGCTATACTTCGTTTCACCTTCCGTCCAGACGCAGCGGATGCTACGAGTTAACGGGACCAATCAAGCAGCGTCAAAAGTGCAAATCACTAAGCTTGTTTTGTTTATGATTGGTTCAGCGATGAAAAACACATTACGAACACCATGATGGTGCCCTTTTGACGCTGTCTGATTCGTCATATAATCTCGTAGCATCGGCTGCGTCTGGACGGAAGGTGAAACAAAGTATAGCAGGTTCTTTTCGTTTTCTTATTTGCGCGTTCAAGACAACTTCAAATTTATTTTGATGTGCGTGACGTAAACTTTCCTGAGATTCCGCGACCAGATTTTCCTGACATCGACTTCCCGACTTTTCATTCCCTCCCAAGTGCGGAGAACGACGGAGTTCTACGTCAAAAAACTGCCCGGACGATCACGCGGCGTGACGCGAGTGAACAGCGTGAGCTGGTGCGACAATTTCCATGATATTTCGTCGTGATTGACTGAAAATTATGGCGATGTTGCGTCGCGCGATGTCTCGCGTAAACCGCAACCGATCACAGACAAAACAGTAGCACCAAACACGTTCTCGCGGACGCGTTGCCCAAATTGCTTGGTTGTACCAGCGCGTCCATTGTTCGCTCGGTAACGTTCTCTTCAACTGGCCGCTTCACGTTCACGCAGAGCATGATCTTAACCTTGATCGCGTTTCGTCCAAACACCCAGGGTCAAACCGCCGGTGCCTACAAATCGACGACGTCATCTCCCAAGGGCGGCTTTACACCGTCGAGCAGCTTTTACAAAGAAACCGGAGCGCCCCTAGCGGACGCCATCGGCGTCGCGCATGCGCGATAACGTGTGGCCAAGAAGCTTGCCATCGCCCATAAACAAACCATTGGAACGCGATGTTGTCGGCGTCGGCGTGAGTCCCCGTGCTCTTTTCCGCTTTGGCATTGTTGATTCTACCCTTCCTGGTAATGCCTGACTACTTTAGCGGCCTCAGCGAAATTAACGAGGTTCTTTACATCGCGAAACTTTGCATGAATAATGTGAAATGCGGCGATTCATTCCGCGTGGACGCCGCAGAATGGACGCTAAAGCCTGATTCGCCCATGAAGTTCTGCTGGCAATTTTCAGTCATGAAGTCGCTCGCGCTGCAAAACTGTGAACCGTAGCTTAGATGTCGACGTCGATACTGAAAATGTCAACTTGCACCCAGTGAATCACGCATAACAAGTCGGTGATGGCCACTAGTAACAATTATGAACATCTCTTCTGCTTACGCCTAGCCTACTTATCCCACCCAACCTTCAAATTTACACGCATTTTGAAGCCAGCACTTCTTATCACAATTACCGGGTCGAAGTTTGGTCTACGAGCCGCTGTCGTTTGAACGAGCAGACGAGAAAGCGTTTGAGAGAGCACACGACAGTTCGAACGATCAGGCGGCCGTTTGAACTTGATGACGCACTGAACGTAGTCCTCAAGTGGTTTGTACAACTTGACGGTTTTCCCGCGTTCATGTGGGAACAAAACAAATACAGCTTACGACCACAAGTATCCGTGAATTCAACCTAAAGTTCTTCCCGCAGAAGCAATCGTGGTCCGACGGCGTCTGGTTTTCCTTTTTCACGGCTCCTATCCACGTTCTCGGACGAACCGAGCAGGCAGAAAACACACGAAAATTTATCTTCAAGCCTTTCCCGACTCTTTTGGTACAGCCGCAGTCGCGGCGTTTTGACGAGAAGGCAGGTTTTTGTCTTGTTTTGTTCCAAAACAACACAGGAATGCACGGCCCGCACGGTGACTTCCGCCCACAGCCCCAGACCAGAAGTGCGCCCGCCGCGCCACCGCCGCGCCGTGACGTAATAGAGCTGAGCTCGTGTATAAGTTTTGGCCGTTCTATTCTTTCTAGGAGAAGCTTAGAGTAGAGCCACTCTATATGGCAGCGTAGCTGCCAGAGTAGCGCCACGCTTTTCCCTGTGCCGCCTCTCACCGTGATTGGTCACACGCGGTACCATAGCAACGAGCTGAGCTGGCTCGGTTTCCTTAGCAACCGAGTGACGTGACCTCGCAAGAGCCGTGATGTCACCGGTAAGATGGCAGCGCCCAGAGCTGGTGGATACGAGTTTGTTCGGTGTGTGGTAGTCGTAATGTGCCGGTGCTTGCTGACGATTTCGGACTTCTTGGTGCTCTCTGGCACAGGCACAACGTGAAAATCTGAAAGAATGAGACTTTATACCTTTTCTGTGCAAGCTCGCTCTGGATATTAGCACCTGTGCGATAGTGGTGCTCGGATTCCGAGCACCGCTATCGCACATCCACAGTGGTGATCGGAATCCGAGCACCGTAGCGGTGCTCGGATTCCCGGATGTGTTCAAGGATCAATAAGACTTTTTGCATGCAATTTTCGCACACTCCTAGCCTTGCTTGAACGTTGGAATGTCTGAGAATCAATGCGAGTTGTATGCGTCGCATGTTGGACCTTGGTGAAGTTGTTTCTGCCCCAGGTAACCGCGTAACCACAGACACTTTTAGCGAGGAAGCTCCTGTGATTTTTACGTTTTGTAGTAATCAATGATTTTACCATACAGCTTTTACGATAACATTTTCGCATTTTCTAGCTTCCTCTAAATGTTGGAATTTCTGAGAATCGAAACGAAAGGTATACGTCGTGTGAAGGGCCCAGGGGAAGTTGTTTCAGCCCTGGGACACCGAACAATCACAGCAACTTTAAGCGAGGAAGCGCCTGCGATCTTTAACCTTTTGTACTAATCGACGATTTTACGAATTGACAGTTCTGAAGACTTTGATAAACGTGCTTTCGTTGCAATAGCTTCCACTTGATCGCAGTGTGTTTTGGTGTTTTTTTTCAAGTGACAGGCTGGCGTTTGCTTAAATGACGTATATGAAATCACCTGCTCTATAACAATGCATCAACACATACTATTTAATTTATATGCTCAGAGGTGTGTTCGTCTTGGTAATTAACAAGTTACAGACAATTATTTTTTACGAGTGTAATATTTATTTTCTGTAGCTGGGCCCGTTTTATGCTCGTTAATGTCCGTGTCCTATGATGTTATCATCATGTGTGTATGGTTCTAAATATCCTTTTTGCAATGCCTACAAAAGCCAAAATGACGTCAGCCAACCCTAGCTCACACATTTCACATTCGCTCGCCAACAATCAATTCGTTGATGAATATTTAAATTCGCGTTCATGGCCAATGAGTGCACATGAGTGCACTTGCGAATGCCAAGTTCTATGGTGTGCTCAAAAGCACAGTGGAAGATTGGGGTCTTCGCAACGGTGCCCTAGCATGTCACAACCGCGTGATTCCACTGTTCTCTTTTGAGTTGAGTATTAAAGCTAAGAAAGAAGAAGTTAAAAAATCATTTCATGGCCCTTTTAACACGAGTATGCGTACTGCACCAGATTAAAATATTGACTTTTTGCATGCCGGTAAGCTTCCGGACGACCACTTGGCCTGTCGGCAACACCTCATCTCCGGCCTCCGTCTCTTTTGATGGCGTTAACAATTCTCTGTAGACCCCCGTGCTGTCCTTCTTGGTTCAACCCCGTCGACTGTTCATCTCCCAAAACGAGGGTGATACCGTCTTCGACGTCGCTCCTCGCCAGTCGGTGAGATAATCTCATCTTGAACGAATCATCGGGTCTTGAAGAAGTATGGTGCTAAGCATACATACTCTTACTATGGGGCAGTCAAGCAGCAGTCATGTCCCAAGGAAATCGTCCTGTCGTGGCCGGCGTAATCGGATTTTGTTCCATAGGAGCGTAATCAGAAAGTACAAGGACGGTACGTTCGTCCCAAGAAGCGGCAGCCATCCCGGCGGCGCGGAAAACCACTCGCCTTGTCCGCGCACCTACGACACTTAGCAGCTCTCGTCGCCCGACAGTCCCCGGGCTGCAAATCGTCTCACTTTACAGATGAATCAGGCACCGCTCCTCCAGAGGGCCGTGCCGCACCGCCACGGAAAGCGTCTTTTAGGTCTTTTACCACCTTTCAATGAACGAATGGAGATATCAGCTAGATAAAGGTTGCCGCCCGGCGTCGCTAGCAGTACGGTTGCCATGGCAACCTCCCAGGCCCAAAATGGAGATCACTATCGACGCTTCTGACGTCGTGCATCTAGAAAATTTTGCGTCGTGTCGCTACTCTGGCAGCTACGCTGCCATATAGAGTGGCTCTAGCTTAGAGCACCGAGGGAACGGGCGACCGAAAACGAAAAAGATCAGGTGGCGACGAGCTCGATCGCGATTGGTCGAACGCGTTGCGGCTTAACCTGCTCAACCCCGATTATTATCCGCGAAAGGGCGAGTGCTGTACTCGCCCTCTCCCGGCTGCAAAGCCTCCTGCAAGAAACGCGCGCATGCTCCTTTCGCTTTCAATAAAAACACGGCACTCGCCCAGTGCAACATGCCCAATACAGCTCACGCAGTCAAAAAGGAACATATACAACAGCGCCAGTGCTTGTCGTATGTATGTTTTTTTACCGTCCTAGCCTTTACTGTGCTATTTAATTAGTTTCCTCTTTCACACTGCTCAGCCGTCTTGGTTCCAGGTTAGTTTAAAACACTGGTGAGGTTCGCCTTGCATAAACTCGTCAAACCCCCCTTTGGCTCCCATCACTAAGGGCATCGGAAGATCGACTTTGACGTCAAAAATTTTTCAGGAGTTTCATTTATTGAGGACTCACGAGATAGCTTCTTTGTGTGTCTCTATCTTGCCATCTTGTAGATCCTCCCGATAACGTAAGACCCATCCACGCGAATGAAAAGGAACCCCCTTCCCTTTTCTTTCGGCCAGCTAGGATTGTTTTTCCAGCCGGAAATTAATATATTGGATGGGGAACCAGCCATGTCTGAATTATTTATTTTGTCTTTCCACTTTAATGGCTAAGCCCTGCAGGCATTGCACTCCGTTGGCCCGTGTCTTGAACGAAACGTGGCTAACCCTGCGAACTAGTCTAACAAAATGGCTGTTAAGAAAGTTGCCACCTCGAGGCACCGTCGTAACTAATTTTAAAACGATATTTATATATTTAGTCAAAATAACCCTAAATGTCGATTAGGAATGCTTTAGAAATAATTTGGGGATAGTCTAGGAATAGTTCGGGAATATATTGAGGATACTTTAGGAATACCTTGGGGATAGAATGATCCCTGCCTTTTTGGTGCCTCGTGCAGTGCGGCACCAAAATGCGACTTCCTGAGCTTGAAATCCCGGGCAAGGAAGGTCAAGCAATATCGCTTGCCACTGTCGCGGACTGTTTTCACATTTTAGAAAAACGGACGACCGTTATTTTCGTGTTTTTTTTTGGCGATTATAAATAAAGTTTTAGCAAACTGGCAACCATGATTTTAAGCGAAAGAAAGAGGGGAAAGAAATCGGCGGGGAGACAAAAACCATACTTTTGGATTCTGCGCAAGGTGGCGCAAACTACCACACATTTTAAAGTGTACAGCCGTTTGCATTTATTAGAGCCGTATATGTAGAGAGTTTGGCCATTCGTTGGGAAGTATAGGAGACGAATGAGGAGCCGCCATTGGCCAAAAGCGGGCTGGGTGTGTTCCAGGGCGTCTTCAAAAAATTAAATGTAGCCAATCAGAAGCCGTAAATATTACCCTGGCGGTGGTCGCGAGAAACAAACTTAATAAGTGTGTTGGAGAAATTTTCGGTGACCGAAAATATTGTGCAAGTGATGTTTCAATCACGGTCATCGAAAATCATGGTGGAAGAGTGCGAATCTATGGAACGATCAACTTAATCCGTACGCCAGTCGCCAATGGCCGGAAATCTGCCGTCCGAGCGGTCACACTCTGTTCGAGCAAAACAGAGTTGAGCGGCACATTCGTTTCTTACATCTTTCTGCATGATCATGATGGAAACATCACGTGCACCCTATTTTCAACCATAAAGGGTTACTGCCTTTCATTCTTACGCGCTTATGGAAACCATATACCAACATATACCTACGAATAAAACTGTTTCTCGCTACCACCGCCACGGAATACTTTTCGGCTTCTGGTTGGCCAAGAGAGCATGCCAAGTCCCCTATCTGCGTCTGGTGCGCGCCCTGGCTCTGCCCGCGTTTCCCATCGACCAAACTCTCTCTATACACGGCTGTGGCATCTATTCATTCATCCATCCATGGCTAAAGTGTGGTTACTCCGAAGTGTAGCTTATTTAGGGGCTGCAGTTTGTATTTCGTGTACAGATCGCAACGCAAAATAACTTGTAATTTCACAAACAGACATGTCTATCGTCCCTTTTCCGGTTTTCTGTGACACACTGTCACCCAGGCACTCTGAAAAAAAAAAAAGAAGCCATGGAAAACCGAATTGGCAGTCCGAAGAAAATTGAGGAAAGAATTAAACAAATACAAAATAAAAAGGTGGAAAATGCCGATGGAGGTCCGTTATATAATTCAGTTCTTGCCACAAAAAGGCAATTTCGGCCGTTGACAGCGAAAGAAGCGAGATCGTTAAGACGCAATTCAGTTCGGAGCACCCGCCATCGCATTCGTTTCAGTAATTCACAGCATGCTTGTTCTTCTGCTTTCCCAGACCCGTTGTTTCTTGGAAATGATGTTGTTCCTTGGATGCCAGTCTTCACGTGTTCGGCGGCGAGCCACACGAGGACTAAACAAATATATTGACGCTCTCGGAGCTTCGTAGAAGTGTTACCAAGGTTGAGTGAAATAAGCCATCCTCCTGTCTAAACACGTAGCTGTACAATCAATTCTCGTTAATTTGGACATCTTCATTGCCCTTAAAATATCGTTCATTGTGTGAGTCGTCTGTATTAAGTAAGCAAAAATGCACATAATTACGCAGTTTGTTCTCAGAAATGTTGTCTATATCGCGCGGTATTCAAATTAACGGGGTCTGTATTAACGATACATGACTGTCGTACAATTCACCCGGTCTTTCGTTTCAACCTACAATGTAGTTTCAACAAAAACCCTCTTGAAATACAGGTCATATGCAAGATTCCTGTCAGCTATCATCATCGTGCCATTCGGAGACGGCTCTGCCATATTAAGAGTGTTTAATGCCATCTGACGAGGCGCATCTGCTTTAAACTATGTTTTCATGATGTCAGGACGACGCGTTTGTACGTTCATTGGGTTGCTCGTTACTCTCGGTGCAGCGAAGAAAGACGGCCGCGAGACTGGGGAAAAGTAATTGTTATCAACGCTGTCTCAGAGATTCGCCACTGAAGCAATGAACAGGGCCATTCAGTTAAGTGAACCGTCTTTATCGATGACGCCGTGTGAAGGGTTAGTACTCGGCTATCAGTACGTGATTGCATTTCCGATCTACGACTCCCATTTCGCCGGGGTCAATGTTTGTCAGATCAATACGATCGGTGCGGCAACCCCTGATATGGCGGGAACTCGATGATTTATCATAATTGCACATAATATGGCGCTTCTTTTTGTATATGGTCTATTGCCATTTGTGTTACTTCGGCGTTCATCATGATGCACGCGCAGGATTCTGCACTCACTGTTTTAACGTGAGCGTCAGCCAGTCAGTGGTATCTCTTCTACGCTCTCTATTTTCCTCCTCCTTTCATTTCCCCCATCCCTTTTCCCGACTCAGAGGAGCCATCGAATGAACGCCGCTCTGGTTAATCTTCATGTTTTTGTCCTCCTGCTCTCATCTTCTTCCTCATCTCTTGACATAAAGCCTGCTCATACATTTTAATCTTCGCATTCCCTACGCGTGTTGACGATCATTGTGTATGCGCCGTCGCGGAAGACACCAGTCTCGAGCGAGTTCTGAATAAACAAACGCGATATCCGGCTGAGAGCTCTGTTGCCCAGTGTTCATTGAAATATGTCTCCTCGGAGCCGGCGTCTGGGCCGTTGAAGCAATCGCCGCTATATGTATAAAACAAAACACGTCATCGCACTTTTGCTTCGCGAAGGAAAGTTCATTGAACCGCTTTCAGTGCCCGGAGAATCAACACGTCGAGCATACAAACATCCATTCCAGAGTCCGCCATCGCCATCCATAAATCAAATCCAAATACAAGACCTGAATCGTAACTGCGTTTACGCGTTGTCGGCAAAAGCGACCATCACGTCGCCTTGACGTGTCCAAAACACGCGATCGAAGGCGCTTTGCCGCGACCGTCGGACTTGGATCACTAAGCTATGTCGGCGGTCGTCGACATCCCCGGGTCTGCGCTCCGCGGTAATTCCCGTGCCAGTGGCATCCTAATCAGGAGGTTCGGTGCCCTAGTGTGTTAGCACACCGTAGCTCGGTGTCCGTGGACCGAAAGCTCGCGTTGCATAGCCCAGAGAACCTGCTTCTGGGACTCCTATGGGCGATTTTCATCACGCGCTTTTTGGAACCTTCATTCGTGGCTGCGTCCTTTGATCGCAAGGAGCTGCGAATATTTGATCGCTGTGGCTAGCGTTACGTCCGGACGGAGCACTGGAAACGCGTATACCTAACCCTCCCTCCCCCCCCCCCCGCCCTCCTCTCTCTCCCCTGTGAACCTAGGGAAGGCGGAGATTTGGACGTAACTTGGGTTACGTCGGGCGTAACGCTAGACACTTCGATATTTCGATTCGCTCAAGGAGGCAGGAGAGCGAACCTGTCGTCAGAGCTTTCTGCTCTACTGCTAGGTGCCGCTGTGGTCGGCTTTTTACCATAGATCAAACGGTCACTGTGACTGCTTGAGTAGGCGTAATTCTATTTTCATTAATCTAACAAAAATGAATGTCAGACCGTCCACTTTTACGGACACTGAACCAAACATGTTAGTGTCCATAATAAGTGGCGCAAGATTTTTCCACGAGCCAGCAGCCGCCGGTTTCCGCGAGCACACGCAACGAAATCGACGTCCTCCATTCTGGCTTAAAGAGGCGATGCAACGATTTTTGTATTATGCGCAAATACCGCTAGAACGGATCCCTGCCGTTAATGACCTGTGAAACACCCGTTCGTTTTTCACCCCATGCAATCGAAGTCGGAGAAATAATTAAAGAAGTAATGAAAGACGTTTACGAATCTCTGTAATGCAAAACTAGAGCGAAGCCTTTAAGGAGGAGGAGGAGGAGGGAGACGGAGGGGATGGTATGGCGCTCATCATCCTCCGTACCCTCCCCTCCCCCTGCCGCTGAATTTGTTCATGGGTGACGTGACATGAAGTCGTGACGTCATTTTCCCTGCTCAAATTTAGCGGGGACCTGAATTGGCGTTGATGTCGTGTGACGTTAACTTCTCCGCTAAGTTTAGCGGGTTAATTTTTTCACTAAATTTAGCGTGAAAATTTTCCCACTAAACTTAGCGTGAAAATTTCCCGCTAAATTTAGCGGGTTAAGTTTCCCCGCTCAATTTAGCGGTAAAACTGTTGTCACATGGCCTCAATACGAATTCAGTTTCCCCGCTAAATTTAGCGAAAAAACTGTGACGTCCCACAATGCAACGCGCGCGGTTACGCCGACGCCGACGCCGCTCAACCCGGTATCGGGCGCCTAAGAGCTGCGCTCTAAAAATTAAAGACGCTTACAAATCTCTGTAACGCGAAATTAGAGCGCAGCTCTTGACGAAGAGGGGAGGCTAGGGAGAGAGGGTATGCGCCCTCCTTGTTCTCCCGTACCCTCTCCTGTCCCCTCTCTCTCTCTCCGCTCCTCCCTCTCTCCAACTTCTGCCCTCCTCCCCATCGATCCTCCTCTGCTCCTCGTCCTCCCCTCCTCCTCCTCCTCTCCCCTCCTCCTCCTCTCTCCTACACCTCCTCCTCCTTTTCCTCCTCTTCCGCTCCTCCGCCTTTTCTACCTTCCTGCTCCTCCCCTCTCCCCATCCTCCTCCTACCTTCCCCTACTCCTCCTAGCAGCGACGTCGATTTTCCAGCTAAATCTAGCGGAGAAACTGGATTTGCTCATAGACACCAGGTCATGTGAAGTCATTCCCCGCTAAATTTAGAGGGGAAATGAATTGGTGTTGAGGTCACGTGACGTGAATTTTCCCACTAAATTTAGCCCGGTTACGCCGACGCCGCTCAATCAGGAAACGGGCGCCTCAGAGCTGGGCTCTGAAACGAGCAGCGTTCGCCCACTCAACTCGCAGCCAGAACAAGCGACCACGGGATCTAGAGCCGATTATGTGCAGCCACTGTTGATCATAGCCACGCGCTATAAGGTTGGCAAGGCACAGGACACGCGCTGAGTTCCAGACATTCTTATGGGTCGGCTAATGTCGTCATTGCAGCGATTGGACACAGGCCACTACCCGAATGCTTCTCGAGCTAGCGAATTATCACGAGCCCAAATCGATTGCTCACGCAATGCTCGGGTCCAACCTATGAGCCGCCTTTAAATATTGTCACTGGGGGTACTGCGACCGCCCAGCTACGCCATCAAGTTTTCCGAAGGACAGATTGATGAAAACGCTGCTTTTGTCCTTGAAAGTACACCGCAAGAAAGGCGTTTCTTCGCCAGTGGCGTTACCTGCGAGTATCCTTGAGTCCCACTGCTGCCACTAAGATCGTGTAAAGTAAAAAACATACCATTTGAATATCGTTGCGCCGCACTGTGAAATGTATGGGCTCCGGGCAAAAGGAGAATGAAGACAGGCTTCTCATCTCCACAAGTGAAGCCTACGTTCTTGTTATACCAATTGATCGCCTACCTTTTACACCAGACCTCACTGTGGAGATGAAAAGCCGGTCTTTGTTCACCTTTTTCTTGGAGTCCGAATATTTCACTGTCATCTTAAGTTTAAATGGAGGACCGTGACGTCAATTTTGTTGCGCGTGCTCGCGCACACCGGCGGCTGCTGGCTTGTGGAAAGATCGTGCGCTACTTATTATAGACACTCAAATGTTTGGTTCAGCATCCATTTAAGAGCACTGTTTGTCTCGCTTTTCTTGTCCCGTTCTCTGGCGCTTTGATTCTCCTAGAAGTTCACCAACGAGTCCAGCTTTCCATTTCAACGTACTTTAAGGACGTGATGAGTACAAGCTTCCATCGTGCTTTTTACACACACCATCGACATTCTCAGTGACAATTGAAAAGCATGGTTTTGACGTCGCGTCTATTTTTTCACTATTCGCAGGTTGAACTGTTTTATTATTTTTTCGTAGCCCACAGTGGACATCTCTACCAGGTGCTTGGTGACGAGAGTAAACGACGAGAAAGGCGTACTTGGAAGGCTATGCCTGGTTTCAATCCCCACCCTGCCCGTTTCAATCTGGATGAGCATCGTGCCAGCGTGTGGTCGTGCAATCACAATACTGAAAGACGCACGTTAAAGACAGCAGGCTAGCAGTCGTACTGCTCTGGCCAAATTTCTCATCGACATCAAAGACAGCAGACGCACATTTGGGCTGACTAGCTTCCCGTTGCCGAAACGTATACCCACAGCGCAAATTATTACGAAAGCACGCATATTGGCTGCTGACGGGGAGAAAGAAATTTGCTACGCCGGTCGCGCTCTCTCCTTACGAGATGTGTTACCGAAGACCAGGGAATACCCAGAGCTCCCGGCTTGTGATTAAATGCTCTTCGAGCCTGTAGTCGCGTGCTAGACCAATCGAAGCAAGTGGAAATGGGAAGCCCGGAGAATTACGTTCTGATGGAGACGGTTGCTGTCATCTCCGAGACTCTCGGTGCTCCGTTTCCCCTTACGATGAACCACAGCGGACGCTGCGTGCCATCGAAGCCGACGCTGCGTGCCATCGAAGCCGACCCCCGTGCCGTGTGAGTGTCCCGTGACATTCGCCAGGGTTGCTGCGGCGCGCGGGTTACATAGCCACGTGAGGGGTTTCATCCAGGAATGACAACGTGGAAGGGGGTCGTGCGTAGCATAGGCTCGTGTAGTTTGTGTAGGAAACTCTGAGGGGGAGGGGGGGAGAGAGAGAGACAAGAAAGTGCCACCTGCTACGTTCACCGCACTCGATTGGCTGGATCGCTCGTAGTATTCTCTGCGGTCCATCGGAATGTGAAGCGGAGTATATTTCGTGGGGATTTCTGGGTTTCCTCGGGGGAATTATTTTGTGTCAGGACAGCAGTGATATAGCTTACGTATTTTTTTCTTTATTTTTCTCTCTTCCCGCGCCTGCGCTCGTCTGTCAAGAGGAGCCTTTTCGCTCGTTCCTTGGCTGCTTTTGTAGCGTGCCTGTGGCGGCTAATGGGAGATTGATAATATCGGAGCTCGGGACTTGGGGACCGGGGGGGGGGGGGGGCGAAGCAGATTGACGGTTCGTAATTGGGAAAGGCACCACTTCGGAAGTTGCAGAGATTACGGTGAGCTGCCAGTTAACCGAAACGACGAAGCTTTCGGCAGACAACAGTCCCTATACCTTAAAGGGGCCCTGCAATGGCTTTTTTACTAATTTTTTATTTGCACCAAACCTGAGCGCACTGAACGTAGTAACTTAATGACACTTTTCTTTTCTCGAATTTCGATTTATTTTAGAAGTTATAGGCAAATCAAAATTACAAAAACAAGCAAAAAATAACCTCCTTCATGACGTCCTTGGTTGCTTGAGTGGCCGTGAACTAGACGAGGGGTGGTGAGCTGAGCGAGCGCTCACGGCTGCCGTACTCCATGTCGACGGCGCGAGAGGGCGCCACTAAAGCGTGTTCTGGATAGGCTGTATGTAGTGGGCAGCTAGAGCGGCTCTCATTGCATTTGCTGCGCGATTAAACACAAATTGGGCATGACACTTCATTGGCCACAAACGACAGCAAACACGGGGTAAAAGTTCAGAATGGGAGCCACTTTGAGCTGCCATACCGCGAAACGGCCAAACCGCAAGATAAAGCTGCTCACCGAAGGCCTTGGGAACGCTCAGAGCCGGCCGGGTCCTTCGGTCCCTACGGCCGCAGCGCCGCCACGTACATCCGGGACCTTTCCGTGTCGGCGCCTGATCCCACTACTCCTTTCTAGTAGGCGCCGCCTTTTCCACCGATTGGTGGCGGGTATGTCGACGGATCATTTCTTGTTTCCGTACTTTATAAACTGCATTTGTTTCTTTTCTGATCTCAAATACTGAACAAAAACTACTTTTATAAATAATTGAAACGGTTCGCGCCACTTATAGTTTTGTATTTCGACTAAAAAGAAGCTTTTAGCGGCTCTGACCAGTAGTAAGCCCAGGACCTAAGACGTCACATTTTGCGCGGTTTCGGTACCGCGGGTCGCCCCCGTCGGTGGAGGAGGTTTCCGCGTCGTCCGGTTAAAATATGACGCACTGATATTTAGTGACTCTCTCCGTGCCCGCTGGCTTGCCCGAACCCCAAGAGACGTGGAAACCGCAAAAAAGGTAGACGCTTAATTATGATTGCAGGGCCCCTTTAATAGAGACCAAGTCCCCATTGTGGCAAAACATTCATGATTCACCAATGGTCAACTGGGGCTCTAAGGCCGGAGTTGACGGAGCGCACCGATGGGACTATCACGACGATGACTTCGCGCTTTTGTCGCCGGCGTCCAATCGGCGCGCTCCGTGAACTTTTGGCTCCAAGTTTGTATTTGACGCGTTTAGGGCCCCTACAGTGTTGACGAGATGCCACTCCGGAGTTTAAATCATTCCGGAATTATTCCGCACTTTCATGAGCCCTGAATGAAATGGGAATGAAATGGAGGCAGCGCTGGGAGGAAGAAAACGGAAATGGAATTGGATGTCCTAGGCCTAGGCTGCCTTCATGTGCGCTTTGCTTAGGGATGACATCTGACTATTTTGTTCCGAACGCTTTTGTTTCTGTTCCGGAGCGCTCTAAAGCGCATCGGCCTGAACGAGCTCCTGGCATTGCCGGTGCTACGGCGGCGATTTTGAACAGCTATTTTTTTGTATTTTTTTCCCAAGAGCGCACGCTGTCGGCTTCGGATACTACAAAAAGAGGCATCACCCTAAACAGACGGGCATTGAGGCACCCAAATTTTGTTCAGAGAGTGGGAATGAAATGGGCTCAGTTCTGATGAGAGCTACGTTGATCTTCAACAAAGGCCTACGGCCTGCTGGCACAACGTTGCGCACAGTCAAAGTGGCTCTTTAAATAACATCATTGCACTCTAGGTGACTGACGGCTTGTATGTGATATTGGCTCAAGCTCCTTCGAGGATAAAAGTGGCGCGCCTCCAGTGAAGCAACGAAAACTGAAATGTTGTAGACGGACAAAATGTTGTTCCTGGCGCCGCGAGACGTGACAAAGCGGCTTATAACCATGCGCGAAGTGTATACAGCTTTTAACCCTCTATACACGAGCGGCCTACTCCTTTAACGAACAGGAGTCGGTGGGTGTCAATCTGCTACGGCTTACTAACGACAAATATAGGCTCGTTGCTCTCAAGTTTTAAGCAGCGCTCCGGTCGAGCAAAATATAATATTTGGCTCGCGTTTTGAACATCCGTCATTACGCTTCACCACTACAGTTTTTTATACTGCGTTTCATTCTAAGTGCAAGCGTAGCAGAGGCTACAAGAGCGAGCTGCGAGCTTTCAGCGTCCCTGCCAAGCACGCGCGCTCGTGCAGTGCGAGCATCGTTCAGAAGAACGTGCTTTTGCAAGTAGTTTCGGCCTCGCTATCACGTGAAGCGAAACATACTTGCTCGCGGAAGCTTTGGAAGAAAGCAAAGATGAAAGGAATGTTTAATGGGACGCTGCGGCCGCGAGCTGCATAATTCGTTTTCTTTTAGACGCGTTGTTACCGCACATCTACAGGTGCTGACAGATGCTTGTATTCAAACGTGGCACCTGCAAAATCGAACGTTACAGTGCCACGCGGTTGGTGCAGCCAGCCCAACGAGGTAGAGGGGCTTAGAGTGATAAACCGGAAGTTCGGAAGTGGCACCCCCCGGTTGCCGCCATGTTGTACGCAAAAGTGACCCCTCGTCACGTCACCTGACAAGAGCAGTGACGTCATCGGTAAGATGGCAGCGCCCAGAGCTGGCGGAGGCGAGTTTGTTCGGTGCGCGGTAGCCGTGATGTGCAGCTGCTTTCCGACGACTTCGGGCTTTTTCGTGCTCGCTGACGCAGGTATAATGTGAAAACATGAAGGAATGAGACTTTATACCCTTTTTGCGCAAGATCGCTCATGATCATCTGGATATTAACGCCTGTGAGACAGCATCAGCCGTATCGCCGTACCGGTGCTCGGATTCCCGGATGTGTTCGAGGATCGATAGAACTTCAAGTGCTTTCAGCATGAAATTTTCGCATTCTTTTTGCTTTGCTTGAACGTTGGAATGTCTGAGAATCGACGCGAAATGTATGCGTCGCGTTAGGGCCTAGGGGAAGTTGTTTCAGCCCTAGGTAACTGCATAATCACAGCCAACTTTCAGCGAGGGAGCTCCTGCGATCTTTACGTTTTGTACTTATCAACAATTTTACGATATAACTTCTAGCATAAAATATTCGCATTTTTCTAGCTTCGTTTGAACGTCTGAGAATCGAAGCGACAGGTATACGTCGCGTTAGGGCCTAGGGGAAGTTGTTTCAGCCCTGCGTCACAGAATAACCATAGAAAATTTTGGCGTGGAAGCTCCTGCGATCTTAAAACCTTTTGTGCTAATTGACGACTCAACATTCGATCGCTTTTCTTCCTTTTTTTGTGAGTGCGAAGTGCACACTTATTTTCAGCTGCGAGGATGACGTTTTATTGAGTGTGGGGATGAATAAATCGTAGCAGGCACCTGCTTCAAAGCTATTCGACTTGCTATAAGAACAACCATTTTGGTGTACGCATAGATTAACTGCACATTTTTTTCTTTCGCAGGATTTATTGCAGCAATACTTTTTTTCATCAAGAGTGCATTGTATTAGTCGGTCAATTATTTACTTGTTCTAATTACCTGGACAAGATTATTCATATTTGTGTTCATCCCTTGCCCGAAGAGCAGTCTTGTTGAAAAATGTTGACTACCATTCCGTTCGGTCTCTTCAATAGACTTTTTTTCGAAAGTGTGGGCTGCCTACACCTCGTGTCACCGTAACTTGGAAAAGGGCGACCGCCACAGCCCCCTCGAGCCAATCAGAGACGGAGTGAAGGTGTGTGACAAATTTGTGCAGACGAGCACTCTAATGATATGCTGTCATGTGCCTCTCTCCAACGTGCATATTGACTCACCGAGACTGTAGCCTTTGCCCTTTCCCAAATTGTGATGGAACGAATTACAGTAGCTACTACTCTAATCGCCCAAGGCCTTCATACTTTGGGCATTTGTTCAACAAGAGTGTTATGTCCGCCATCACTGTGAACTCGGCTGAGCGCCTATTGGACTCGAATGCTGTGTTAGCGTTCGACGTGAACTGGGGCCCATTCGTGTGCTTTACGCCGAAAAAAAAAATGCCGACAGTCGTGTTGCTTGATGGGGTTTTGCAAAGGGCCTATTTTGTCATACGTATAGGAAGTGTCCTGCTATAAAGCAATGCATCAACACATACTATTAAACTAGATGCTCAGAGGTGTGTTTGTTTTTGCAATTAACAAGTTACAGCAGTGTGCTTTAATGTTATCATGTGTGTAGTTTTAAGTATCCTCTCTGGAATGCCTACGAAGGCCTCTGGAGGGAATAAATTAATAAATAACATTTTCACATCACTGGAGTTGGTTTTCGGATGTGCCACATGTTCAGGAGACGTGGAACGAGTGCAGCCCAATGCAACAAGTCTGCCAGTCTGGTATGTCCCATTAATTAATATTGAGGGGTCAGAGATGCGAGTGTCCTCAAAAGGTCCAGCACGCACGGTAAACACAATTCTTTGTGTATAGACTGTGAAGGCGTAAAGGCGAGCGGAAATGTGTTTGTTTGGTTAGTGTATCAAATATGTTTATTTCCACTTGATTACATAATTATTGGTTCTTTGCAAATGGTTCCATAACGAGTTCTTTCTGCAACAGTCTTGTGTCAGGTGTTCAGTCGTAGTACCTGTGGTCTTTGTTCTCGGATGACGCCCCTGGCACGTCGGTGTTCAGTTTGGTCAAGTGGCAACTTTGACCGATTGATGCCATCTCGTAATCATACGTGATGTGCGGCCACTGGCATCTGATGCACTGAAGCTGCAGGGCTGGCTTCTAATCCGGAAATTTTCCTGGTAGTTTTCTGCATCAATGCAGCAAGCTCGGGCATGTATGAATGCTTCGGCGTTGGGGTGTCTCGTTGAATTGGCATTGAATAGTAACGGGTAGCCGGTGGCGGTCGTCGTGACTTTGTGGCATAAGTCACCCTCGGTTCGTCAGATGCCGCTTCGCTCGAAGAAGTCTCCAGTTGAATTGCCTGTCCAACTTGTTCCGAAACAATCTCGGCAATCAAAATAAAAGCCGGGCAACTGATGGCAGGAAGTAGCTTCCTGATCTCCTCCCGGAAAACGTTATGGATGATGTTGCGGATGCCTGGGAGGCTGGCGTCGAAGTTGCAGCTGGACGACTCGAGTATCGAGACGCTGGGGAGTTGTTGATATTGACAGGCTCGGGCCTGCAGTGTACATTCAATGTTGGAAGCCTCGGTGACCCTTCGACTGTTGTCGTGGGGTTGCGGACAGGGCTGCCGGAGGTGTTGTCCCTCACATCAGGGACATGGGATTCTTAGCTGTCTTGTCTTCTAGCAGTATCGGGGTTGGCGTGGGTGCTCGATCAGGCACAAAACATCCTCCACAAAGGCGGTGACGCTCTCGTTGGGGCCGTGTCCTGGACAGAATCAGGAATTCGGCTCTCTCTCGTGAATGTTGGCTGATGAACGTGCACTTCAGCTCAATCTTGCAAACTTCCCACGACGTTAAGGAGGATTCGTGGTTCTCAAACCAGTGCCTGGCAGTTTCTTCCATGAGAAGTATAGGTTCTGCAGGAGCTGGTTGTCCGTCTACCCACTGTGGCGGGCAACACGGTCATAAATTTCAATCCAGTTCTCGACGTCTTCATACACCTTGCGTGAAAGGGCATCAGAGTGCGAGGTGCGACGGGCATGCAAACGATGGTGGGAGCGGACGCGGTTTGCTGCTACAGGTTTGTCATTGTTGGCTTAGTCAGCTTCGGTTTTTCTGGCAAAAGACCGAATTCCGGTGGTTCTCGCTGGTATAGCAGCGACTGGCTCGGATTTCAGGTTCTTCGTGATGCTTTTCCGAGGTTCGTCCTTGTGGTACTCGCTCGTCTTGCGGTTTTTCTGCCGGGCTCGGGATAGGACTTGGTTCCCGGCTCGCCGGGGGTTTAAGACGCGGGATAATCCGCCACCCGTGTCTTGTTATCGGGCAACTCGGCTGAGGAGCCGCGAGGGTTGACACAGAGTGAAGGGCTATGGGTAAAGTGCGCAGCACCTCCACCAGAACATACGATGACAGCTGAGCATGGCCTGGAACTTTCTAGAATAGTAAATATTGATAGAAAATAGGACTGGAGCAAGCATCCGTGACAATATAACAAAACAGACAGAAAAGAGTCTATCCTGACCACTAAAGAAACTGCACGTACTGCTTTAGTGGCATTCTGTCCGAATCAAATCGTCTCCTTCGGGGTTTGGCGACTGCTGTGGACGAGCTGAACTGAAATGGGTGTGGGACCACTTTTCTGGTAATGAGCCGCTGCAGACTGTCGTCGCAAAGCGGCGTGAATGGATGGACTGGGTAGGTTACACGCGCGATGAAATGTCCATACAGCTTGCAATTCGCGTAACGAGTGTTGATAAAACTTTTGTATCGACGAAACGTGCGACAGACAAGCGGAATCAATACCAACTGCAACACCTGTGCTCCGTGAAAGTGCACGTCTACGCCAGAACAATTTAGGAAGCAGCACAGCACCACCTAAACCACGGCACAGGAACTACCAGCTTGAAGGCAGCTCTTCGGTGCGCCGCGCACCTGTGCTCCGTGAAAGTGCACGTCTACGCCGGAACAATTTGGGAAGCAGCACAGTATCATTTAGCACGGCACGGGAACTACAAGCTTCAAGGTAGCTCTCCGGTGCACCGCACAACCAAAGTGAGCCTTCAGTCATTTGAACGAAGCGGCACCACGATTGCACACTGCCAAGCACGACTCACGCAATTTCCGTCACTAAACTGTGTATCCAAATATATTGCACACGCTTCACTGCAGACCTCGAAGATTCCGATGGTCAACGAGAGCACAGAAACGTCGCCTTAAAATTTTATCCTAGCGGTATCCGAATCAATCCGAGGTCCGAGCAACGTAGGGCCGATTGTCTCTTTCGTGGCAATATCCCCGTCGGTCGCCAGCGAAATGCACACCGTTCCTCCATATTTTCACGTTATACCTACGTCAGACGCCACGCTGAACTCTGAAGTCGTTTTCGACCGGCCTCATATGACGGCTTCCGCGTCTGAAGTCAACTCGCCGAGACGAACGACAACGAACAAAGCATCCGACAAGCTCCGGCCAATGCTCCGGCCCAGCTGGGGCCAGCCGCTGCATGGGCGCTGCCATCTTTCCTGTGACGTCACGTGTTTGGTTTGGTGACGTGACGAGG
>JAZHYW010028533.1:0-10918 GCA_037355805.1 Ixodes ricinus | reverse complement strand
CTGCCACGCCACCGAGGACTGACTTTTCTGCGACTCAAGCTCCTTAACGCTATTGCGTTAAAATCTTGATGAACTATATATTGAGTTTGGTCTGACCACCCCAAACCAAGAAGATACCGGGAAATGCAGAATATGATGTAAGCCAGCCACGCTGATCCTTGGGGACTTTAACGCCCACAACGAGGCCTGGGGGGACAAGCAAACGTCCACTCGTGGCCGGTCTCTAGAGGATATCACAACAGCTATTGGCCTCCGGTGTCTGAATGACGGCACTGCAACCTTTGTGAGACCTGGCGTACAGCACAGTGTGCTCGACCTGAGTTTCGCCACCGCTGCAGTGCGGTCGCTCTGGCTCGCCGAACCCGACAGCTGGGGCAGTGACCATCTCCCTATTATAATTACTTCCCCAGAGGAAAGACCTGTCACCCACAAGACTTGCTCTGTGACAAACTGGGATGCGTTCCGAGTGTACTTCGAAGATATAATATCTACTGGCACCACTGATCACACGACCGCCATCTCTCAGGCGCTCTACAAAGCGACACGGAGAGTTACGGTTCCTATATATAGACCCAACCCAGACCTAAAATACTTAAGGCTACGTGCCTTGCGCCGCAAAGCACAACGACGTGCCTTGAAAACATCAAGACAAGAGGATATACAACGGTATCGAAGGATTGATGCGGCATTTCGTAGGCATACCAAGCGCTTACAACGGAAACAATGGCGACAGCGATGTGAGACCCTTCACTCTCCCGGTGGCGGAAGGCAAGCATGGCGAATGGCCCGCATCCTGGCGGGTCATGCTGTTCCCCGCTCACCGGTCCTTGGCCTTGTTATCGCGCAGAACATCACGTTGCCTCAAGCCGCGGAACTCCTTGCTGATGAATTCACCTCTGCTCCCGCTCCACCACCGGGATTTGTCGCAGCTACTGCTACCAGCACGCCAGCGCAGGTTGCCAGCAACTCCGATTTCACGCTGAGTGAACTACAGCATGCTCTTCAGCGTTCTTCTCGGAAACGCACCGCACCAGGCCCAGATGGGATAACTTTTCAAGCGCTTCGTAACCTTGATGATACGACCCTTCCTGGCCTTCTGGAATACTTAAATACTATTTGGCGCTCGTCTGATATTCCTCCTGCCTGGCTCAGATCTGAGGTTGTTCCCATCCATAAACCAGGAAAACCGATTGGTGCCACCAGCTCCTACAGACCGATATCTCTTACATGTTGTCTAGGGAAGGTGATGGAGCGAATGGTCCTACGGCGCCTTGACTGGCAGCTCGAGACATCGGGCGCCCTGCCTAATCAGCTGTCTGGCTTCCGCAAACAACGTTGTACGGCAGACGCGATCGGCAGTCTCGTATCCGACATGGAACAATCAAAGGCAACAAGGCAAGCAACAACAGCAATATTTCTCGATATTAAGAAAGCATTCGATGCAATTCCACACGAAACCATTATTGCTCAGCTTACAAGGCTCGGCGTTGCAGGCCGAGCTCTGGCATTCGTACGCGCCTTTCTTACAGGAAGGTCTATGCACGTACGCCTAAGGGGAATTCGAAGTTCTCAACGTACAGTAACCCAAGGCGTTCCCCAGGGCAGTGTTATAAGCCCTCTCTTATTTAACGCTGCAATGGCGGCCCTGCCAGAGGCTCTTCGGCGTATGAAGTCCTCGGGACCAGTCATTAACATCGCAATATACGCAGACGACGTGGCCCTCTGGACTACCGCCCCGACTAAGATATATAGCAAGATGCAACAAGCCCTTCAGGACGGATTGACTATAGTTGTAGATGAAATCTCTAGACTAGGCCTTACGCTCTCCGCCTCCAAAACAGCTGCCCTTCAATATCATCCAACGGCTAGAGCATCGATCAACAGAATCTACACAATTAACGGAACAGACGTAGCACGTGTCCGGACGTACTCCTACCTGGGGTTTCTTCTGGATGACCGCATCTCCTGGAAGCCTGCAGTCAAGACAACACTGATCAGATGTCGCCGCCACCTCAACGCCATTCGAATGATCATGGGCAGCAGGTGGGGAACGTCTCAGGTCATGATGCTACAGCTATACAGAGGCCTCATTCTCTCGAGATTATTATACGCCTTGCCGCTGATTCACGTCAGCAATGCGCAGTCTGCAGCCATTGAGACCCTGCAAAGGATTGCTGTTCGCTTCTGTCTGGGTTTACCGAGATACTCCCCGAACATACCAACGCTGGTTGAAGCGAGGATCAACCTTGTCGAGAACCACGGCAGAGAGCTGACACTTCGCCATATCGCAAGGCAAACATCCTGCCGGTCAACAGGGCCCCTCTTGAACCACATTCGAAGTTGTCCTCAATCTCGCCTTGGATCTCTCGCTAGAGACTTCGAAGGAATTGTGGGAACCTTAGATAGTATCTACCCGGCCCCACCACCTTACGCCTCGCCGCTGAACATCAGTGAATCTATTCCGGAACTCAGAAGCAAACGCTTCACAGCCCAAGTTGTCGCTCGGACCCTCGCAGAATACCGAATTGAGGTAGATTTTCTAGGATGGATGCGTGTATATACCGACGGCTCGGTCCTTCATAGCCGCAAATCATCCACTGCAGCAGTTTTTATACCGGAACTAAAAATGGCCAAATCAAGGAAACTGAGCTTTCACACTACATCTACCACTGCCGAACTCGCCGCGCTTTGGCTAGGTCTTGACATCCTCGACAGTATCCCTCACAGTGGAAAGGCAGTGTTCCTCACGGATTCCAGAATAGCTTTACAACTTCTCGGTAGCCTTGAAGACGCCCCACAATATGCCAGATACATTGGACACATGACAAGAAACTTAGAGTCTAAAGGATGGCAAATAGCATACCAATGGCTGCCATCACACGTCGGTATCTCGGGCAATGAGACAGCCGATCGTCTCGCTAACGCAGCTCACCACATTAATGTACCAACACTTGTCATACCAAAGATGTATGAGGCACGACTTATTATTCACAAAGAAATAGAGACACTACATCCGGACACGCGCGTCGTTACCGGGAAGCCACCCGCTCGCGTGCCTCCAAAGCTGTCCCGAGCCTCCGCTTCTCTACTACACAGACTTCGCACTGGTTGTGCCTTTACAGCAAAAGCCCTTCACCGTATGGACTCAACAATAAACCCGAACTGTCCATCCTGTGATGTTCCCGAGGACCAGGACCATCTCCTCTGGACCTGCCCTACTCTAGCGGACAAAAGAAAATCGTTTCTCGACGGCCTGCGGCAAGCAGGCGTAGCAAGTGCTACAACACAGGACATTCTTTTCCCCCCAGGTTCTGCACGCGATGTCTCGAGAACATTCACCGCACTTCTCAAGTTCTTGGAGGACACCAGTTTATTTGACCGCCTTTAACCCCGGTGTCTGACATACACTGGGCGTTGGCAACACATCAGCAATCGAGTGACAAAACTGCTGACCAATTGTTCCTTTTTTTTAATTCTTTCCTCCTTTTTCTTTCTGATCCCTTTTCATCCCATTTTTTCCTCTCTTTTCTTTTCAATCCATTCTCTTTCTTTACCTCTCTTCTTTCTTTAACTCTTTTCTGATCTCTCCTTTCATCCCCTTCTCTTCCCCGGAACTAACTCGCCCCCACCAAAGGAGTGGCCAACATGTTCCGGCTTTCCGCTACCCTCACCACTAACTACTACTACTACCTGGCGCTGCGGAACCAGTGGAACGTAGGACGCGCATTGCCTGCGGTGGAAAGCGAATCTATTGTGGTTTTTAATAGCATAAACATAAAGTTTACACAAAAGGAGCGTCGTTCGAAAACGGTCCTTTTCTGTTGTCCGTGGAGAAGTGGCCGCTGGTGGCGCTAGGAACGCTATCCTCCTGTACCTGCTCGGGTGCGGGCAGCAGAGAAGAACCGAATTCGAATGACGCTCTTCCGTGAAGCTTGTGAAAGACCTAAGAACACTGGATGAATCTGTAGCGGCGTCCCCCGCCAATCGCTCTGCTGCCTGCAGCGTCGCGGGCCGGTGCACGCACAAGCACACCTGAAACGGCGTTCTCTGCCTGGCACAACGCTGACGCTGTGAATGCGGCTCGGAAGTCCCACCAATCACTGGAGAAGGTACACACATCTGTACGGTTAGAAAACTCACTCGATAATGTCTCAAAAATATAATTGCTAATTTACGAAAAGGCTTTAAAGTACAAACTCCACTTGTCACGTTCTTGTATATAAGCTCGCTTAGTTCGTGTCTTATAGTTTAGACCTTTTTGAGCAAGCTTTTGACCCATTTCAATTCCTGAGAGCGAGCATTCGGTCTCAATACTCCGTATCTGACAATTAGTCTGCCACCTCTATACTTCGGGGACAGTTCGCTGGCGCGTTTATTCAATCATTTCCTATTTAATTTTCCTATGAATTTACGAGGCGACAGATGGCCAAGCATGCATGGTGCGACACGAGCAAAAAGAAAAGAAAACACAGGGCGTATGAAATACGGTACATCGTAATTGTAGAATAACAGGTGGCAGGCGGCGAGCGATCACTGTAAAAGCGAATGCGAGGAGCAGCGTCAAAGTGAAAGTATAAAACCTGGTGTATTCAGTACAATAATATAGATATACAGCACGATAGACACATTACGTGCGCTTGCCTAGTGTCACAATATAGATACGCTTAGAGTGTCGGCACCGTGATTTCCTTGTGAGCGCCACCATTTCTCGCATGGTTATTTCAATTTTCCAAATTAGAAAAAAAATTAAGAAATTTTTATATCTTGTTTAGAACGGCGGGGAAGAGTTTCGGTTGTCCCGCCTCTAGCGTGGGTTTTCTACCTTCGACAATGCTTCAGCGCCTTCTATAGCGCGCACACACAGTCAAAGCACGGAGGAAAGCAGCGAGAGAGTACTGGAGGCCGGATGTGCCAAAGAGACGCCCTGTCGTTTTCACCCTGTCAATGGCTATAACCAAAATATCGCAATACTGAACAGGTTTGTTAGGGTGTACAAGTTTTCATCGGTTACGTCACCATAGCCATGGCCACGGGAACTGTTCTTAGAAGAAATAATGAGTCTTCACTCGAGCCAGTTAGTTCTTTAAATCGCAATTAATGTGCCGGGAGTTCTCTAATAGTTGCTCCCTGACAGGTTTTACGTTATGTCACCTGTCAACAGGTTTGAGAATATAATCTTGTAATTACCACTTAAAATAATCGTCGTTTAGCGTCACGATTGACGAGGCCAGACCTGTTTTAATGTACTGATGTATTTATTAACCCTTCAAGGTACTCTGAAATGAAAAATAAAATCTTTTTAAGGAGCCTAGATGAGACACGTGTATCTTGTTTAAACTTTACTGCGTAAACAAATTTTTGCGCGATATTTACACCTTTAGGTGTAATTTAGGTGTAGGTCACGGACCGCTCTAAGCCCCTCCAACATATGAGTGGTCCTGTCCATTACAACTGGATTGGCTTGGCTGCTCGGCCGAACACGTTCTCAAGCCTAGTGCCTCCCTGTCGCGACGTCCGGTGCGTGTAGTCTGGCGTCTGATACCGCCTGCTAGTTATGCGAGCAGACCAGACACGCGGCAGCCTCCGGCATCGTCTGCTATTCCACCACCATCTATCGTCGTCTGCAACGCTCGAGATACGCAATTACAAAGCGGCGCGTCGGCGTCCGCCATCGCTTGCGTTGTCTGCGTCCGTCTGCTGTTCCGCCCACGCATGTCTAAAATCGTCTGCAACGTTTGCAAGACGCGACCATGAAAGCGGCGTTCTAGCGTTCCATCATGCAAGAGCGACGATCCAACACAGGCGTCTGTCAGCGTTTGTTGATGTGCGGTAAAAGCGACCGAAAAGATTTTTAAAAATCAACAAATATATATGCTATCTTCTCAACTTTCCCGTTCTTTTTCTTTTTAAAAATACTTTTATGGGAACCAGCACCTTTATTCAGCATCAACACGCGCAAACGAAGAAGTCAAGCCAGATCAAACAAGACAGTTGACGGGGGACGCTAGGCTTAGGCCAGTCCCGCTACAAAAACAAGAACCCGCACAGCGCTTCAGATTGCGCGTATTTGCAACAGTTGTTTGCTGCCAACTACGTCGGTTATTTGAAGAGGTCCTCCTCAGCACTTCGATGAACGAAAAACGACTCGCATTCATAAAAGAGACGAGCTCAACGAGTCGTTGAGCCCTCCGCAGACACCGGCAGTTGTGTTTGTTATCGTTTCAGGCCAAAGCGGAAAAGGCATTCTCGTGATACTTGAAAACAATACCGTCTTTATGTAGAGTATTTGTTTCTCAAACATAAAACAATTGTCGATTAAAAAAATATTACGGCACGGAGATACAATTTTACAACCAACATTTCACACGTCTATCATCTCTCCAGCCGATGAGAGAGGTAAGCACAGTGTCAGCAAGGGGCGAGGCTTAGCAAACTACAACCTAAACATGTCCTAAAAAACAAAATCGTGGTAAATATTTTTTTAAAGTTTACGTGTCCCATTTAAGCTTTATAAAGAAAAAATGTTCTGGTGAAGGCGAGCGGGTTGAACATGAATACATAAAAATGAAAGAATAAAACACGGAGGACAAGCCTTTCTTTGAAAGAAAGTGGTTGTCCTGTGCTTGTCCTCCGTGTTTTATTCTTTCAATTTTATGTAAAAAATGTTCATTCTAATTTTTTTTTACGGTGGAGTTTTGAAGTGTTAGTTTTCCCAGGATCGTGTCCGGTACCAAACAAATGTCGACACCCGTGGTCGACACAACACTCTGGTTGCCGCCGTCGCTCATAGATGGCAGTAGCTGTCCAGTGTGTTGGGTCTGCCGGTTGTCTACATTGCCACCGCCGCTCATAGATCGCGGCAACCTTTCCAGCCTCGGCAACCAGGCAACTGGTTGTTAATTGCCGTCGCTTATAGATGGCGGCGACATTTCTTCGGAAGAAGAAGAGCGGGAACGGAACGAGCGGCGATGTGCGCAGCAGCGCGAATGGTTCCGCAACCGCCGCGAGGCCGCTTCGCCTGAAGTTCCACTGCGTCGAGCGCTTCGGATTTCCTTCCGAGAGAAGAGCAGATCGCTCGTCTGGAAAGCCACCGCTGAGAGCAGAAGCTTCAGCTCCGCTGCTCTTCCTTTTTCACCAAAGTGGAAAGGCTGAAAGTTTTTTTTAAGGGCAGAGCAAGGACATTACATTGCAGCTTGTACAGCTATGCTTTAAAACTAAAACACAAAACACTGCCTCTTGATAGGCCCTAAGTGGCAATTGATCACGTTTCTTTTTGTTTGTTTTTTTGTTGTTTTTTTACGTGAACCATTTATAGGCTAATTTTGAGATTAAGTGAAGCTACAAAAAGCGTAGCTGCGAATGCCATGTGACGTCATTTGCCCTGCTATATTTAGAAGAGAAAATGACGTCACATGGCTTGATGTCACGTGACCTGCATAGAAATCAAGTTTCTCCGCTAAAGTTATTGAAAAAATTGACACGTGACCGGCGGCAGCCCGTCATTCCCCGTACTCTGTGGACACAGGCCGAGCCGACGGGGAAAGTTAATGGGTTAACGAGTCAATGAGTCAGTGGGGTGGAGAGGAGTGGAGAGGCCGGGAGGCAGAACTCGACAAGAAATGCCTGGAGGTTACTAGCGCTAAACCAAGAATGTTTCACGTAGCAACGCATTCGCAGGGAAATTTGCAACATATCTTTTCTCTGCTGTCGCAGGTATGGCGTCCTTTGTGGAGAAGATAACGGACAACAACTGGAGCAACACGCTAGCAAGTCTATACAAGAGTGGTAGCCGACTACGTGGAAATTTTACCCGACGTAAGAATACGTATTCTTAACGTCACCGCGTAACTATTATAATAACGTCATATGCTGACATTTTCACCGACACCAAAGCACTGGGAGATGAACTACCTCGTATTTCCTAAGCATTCACCTAGTCGCTTTTGTTTCTTTTGTAAATTTGTGGCTTCTATTTCGAAGGGTCGCATCATTCAGTAGACAACCTTGTGCTGGTCTATATCTATCATTTTTAATGAAAGGTGGGGAGTTCTGACATAACCATTTTTAGTCGATAGCATATATCTTCGGGTAAGCATTGTTGCATTCAGGCTGACTTACGCACTTATGGGCTAGTATGACCAGCGTTCCGTTGCGACCCCACGTGATCGCTCACAACTGGAAAACACACTGGCGCCATAGCTCTGGACACTTCCGATTTCCGTATATTTGCTTTTCTTCTGGCGCATCATCATTTGATCGTTTCTTATTTGAAAATGTTTGACAGTGTAATAAGCGACCGCTTCTCATAGATAGTACGTATATTTGGTATCGCAAAGGCTGCAAAAATGTCAGCCTAGTTATGCGCGGTTCCAGGGCTTCCTTGTGGATAGCGCCAGCGTGCCAGTGCGTCGCTTCGTCATAAGCAGTCGCAAGGGAGGACAACGCTCTCGGTCACACAAATAACGCGAGTGTCGTTAACCGGCCTTTAGTGTTTGCAGCAACCAAGCGTGTCAACGAAACCCTGTTCCGTTACAAATGTCTGATTCATTTAACCTTACACTGGTGACTATATCGAACGTTTTTTGAAAGCACGCTTCCCGATTGCGGGAAAGCTAACGGAACAGACACATGTTGCGACGTGAGAACGCCGAGCTCTTGTTGGAATGATTAGTGGGTAGACGTAAACTATGCGGTGCGCAAGTTCGTCTGCTTCTGCACAGGGGTTGCGATGATGACAGAACGCCGAGCACTGATTGGCTGAGTGAAATTTAAAAAAAAAATTAAGTGGGCAGATTTCAAGGCATGTGCGTTGAGGTCTACCCAGTATCCTTTCAATCTAAGCCAATCAGAGCTCGGCGTCGTTCTGACGTCACCGCACCTCCTGCGCAAGAAAAGCAGACGACTTGCTCCCCGCATAGCTGCTGTTGTCTCTACTGCACTCGTCGAACGTGTGCGAACTTCGAGCACGCAAACGCCGGACGCCGTCGTTCCGCGTTAAAACGCCTTCGAACAGTGCAGCGGAGATAAAAGCCGCCTTTGCCTCCCCTGCACTCCTCGAACGCGATAGAACGAGGGAACGCCAGTGTTCGGCGTTCGCGTCCGACGAGTGCAGTCCAGACAAAGGCAGCTAGCTTTGCGTCTAAACATAATCATTTCAACCAGAGCTCAATATTCTGGCATCCCGCGCGCTCTCGTCTTCTCTCTCTCCCAGTTTCTGCACGCATATGTGATGAGAAGGGACACCAAGGCGGATGCAGAATTTCTCTATTTTGGCGATAATTCAACCTACTCGCCATAAGCGTCCAAAAACTTTCAGATGCACAATCATGCGTGGAAATTTGTTTCTCTATAAAAGAGCTGGACCACACATCTCAAACGCTCCCTTTACTAAGATAAATCCCAGACGAAAAAAATTAAAGACGTTTACAAATCTCTGTAACGTGAAATTAGAGCGCACCTCTTGAGGAGGAGGAGGGGACGGTATGCCCCCCTCCTCCTCCTCTGCTCCTCGTCCTCCCTTATTTCCTCCTCCTCCGCTCCCCCCCGCTCTACTCCTCCCCCTCCCTACTCCTTCTCCTCCTTCCATCCTCCTTTCTTCCTCCTCCTCCTTTCCTCCTCCTCCTCCATAACCCTTCCTCCTCCGCACGTGACGTCAATTTTCCCGATAAATCTAGCAGAGAAACTGAATTCTTACAGCGGAGCTGTTAAGGGCTAGGTTCCCCATGATTGTGTCCGTGTATGTCGACATAAACCTACTTGGACAGCTACCGCCATCTATAAGCGACGGCGGCAAGCACACAACCAGTATGGTTTAGGCCGTTGCTCGTAGATGGCGGCTACCTTTCCAGCTATAATAGAAGAATGGATAGTTGGGCGCGTTGGTGGGAATTCATCGTAGGAAACAGCGCGAAAAACAGACGACGACGAAGAAGAAGCACACAGTGTATCGAGTGCACTCCGCTACAGTTCACTGTAGCTCCGCTGGCTTTCCTTCTTCACGAAAGTGGAAAGGCTGAACGTTTGTTTGTTCATAAGTGACGTGACACCAAGTCATGTGACGTCATTTTCCCTGCTAAATTCAGTGGGAAAACTGAATTGATGTTGAGGTCAAGTGACGTCAATTTTCCTGCTGAATTTACCGGATAATTGAATTGCTGCTGAGGTCACGTGACACCGATTCTTCCCGCTAAATCTAGCGGAGAAACTGAATCTGCTCATAGGTGACGTGACACCAAGTCATGTGACGTCATTTTCCCGCAAAATATAGCGCGGAATTTAATTGGTGTTGTCAATTTTCTCGCTAAATTTAGCGTGGTTACGCCGACGGCGACGCCGATGCCGCGAAGCCCGGAAACGAAGAGCGCCTAAGAGCTTCGCTCTAAAAAGGCGCATCGCGATGTCTTGCTCGCGACACGCCCTTTTGCAAAACTTGCACCACCATTCACACTGGCAGCGTAAAGTGCTATTGACAGAAGCAACTGTAGTAAAGGGAGCTGGAGATCGTAATCACACAACGCATAGAGGGTCCCTGTCAGCCAAGGGAGGTCCTGTATTAAACGGGAGCTCGCCAATTTCCCTGTAGTAGCACAGGTAGTAGCCTCGAACCCACGAACTGAAAAAACAAAAATCACAGATATATAAATATATCTTGTTTGGTGTCGTTATGACAAATTAGAATATATATAAGTAAACCAAATCATGAAATTATTGTGAACACAAATAAGATGTATTACCACGCCAGACGAAGAACGTATACTCCAGCTAGGCAGGTAAAGCGGCGGCACGTCGAAAAACAATGTCTGCTACGAACCCGTACGCGATGGACCACTGCGAGCTCTTTTTTAAGGTTGTAGACGAGTCGTCCGACCCTCCCGCCCAGGACATTTTGTCGTCGTCGTCAGTCCATCCCTTTCCAATG
>JAZHYW010028531.1:0-13254 GCA_037355805.1 Ixodes ricinus | reverse complement strand
GAACTTCAGAATTCGCGAAAATGAAGGGCTCGCGTACATTAAGGGGTTTACAGTACTTCCACCTGTAACATGATGTTAACATTTCAAGGAGGATAAACGTATTGGTGTAAGAAAAAATTGGCCTATGCAAGAAAATGCCCTTCTCCAGGTTAGGCATGCGAGGATTTTTCGCACTACCTATAATGTGGCAGATTTGTTTTGGCAGAGCTTTTGGCAAAACGGAGTCTCACTTCGCCTATACTCGGCGTCAACTATTTTGTGCTGCATTGTAAAGGCTAAAGTAGCTTCCACAGTGCTGTCAGCCCAGCACGGTTACGAGAGCATGCGGCTTAGTGTTGCATCTCATATGCATGGTCTAGAGAAACTAGCGCTGACAGAGTTGGAGCACTGCGGAATAATAACACGCCGACTATAAAGCATCGAGGGATGCGCACATGCAAACTGAGCATTTCTTAAAAGAAGTGGATTCGAGCAAAGGTAAAAACAATATGTGTACTCACGGCGGCCATACTTGCCTCTCTAAAGCATGATCACTTGTCTCTCGGTACCACCATTCGGTAAGAAGCACCAGCAACACGCCAGTGAGACACCGCCGACTCCTGGACTGAATGACGACCTGCCTCAGGTCTTGGAAAGAGATCCGAAACACTGCGTTATGCCAGATGTTTCAACTGGCGGGGCAGGGGCTAAAAGTAGAAATTAACAGATTTATCAGAAGCGATAGATTCCTATAGCATAACCTCTAGGATAGCAGGATTTTTGAGGTCAGTGATGTGTTTTAATTAACGATGTGTCTAGCGCTACGTCCGACGGAACCCAAAATAAAAATTAGAGTTACGCTCGACGTAACTTTACATCAAGGTTTCGAGTTACGTCCGACGTAACCCAATGTGACAATTAAAGTTACGTCCGACAGAACTCGAAATAAAAACTAAATTTGTTACGTCCGACGTAACTTTACCCCAAGGTTTCCAGTTAATTACGTCCTACGGAACTCGAAATGAAACTGAAAGTTACGTCCGACGGAAATAAAAGTTAAAGTTACGTCCTGTGTAACCTACGCAACCTTATTGAATGTCACGCTTTACGGCCGATACATGACGTAAACACAAACATATCGTGAATTATTACTACGTTACGTCTGATGCAGCATTCGTTAATTGGTTAAAATCGCGACTCCATCTGTACCTCCAGGTACAGATGCCCGTCATATTTGTTTTCTCGTGTTTTCTCTTTGTTTAACACAATTTTATTTTTCTCCTTTGTTGCGACGCTTTCTGAGAATCGCCGACATTCGAAGCAATTATTACAGAGATATAGAATGGCAATGTGATACGAACGTGCAGTTTACAGCAGCAGGGTTTCCGGCAGACTTGTTGAAAACTGGCACAATATTCACGTACCACTCAAGTCGTCACGCGCACTAGCTTTGGCAGTGTTTTCTTCCAGAGTGTCTTAAATAAAGAGCTGTTTCGAGGGGGTCGCCCGGGTGTGAGAATGAAAATAGAACCTCGGCCTTTAGCCATATCAACTTTGCTCTCAGCCCGAGCCAGCAAGGGCTACAAGCAGGTGTAAAGACGCGGCAAGGATAGCAAAAAATGTTTTCATATTTGAAAACAAAAACAAAAAGTCAATAAATTGTTTTAAAGCCTCGATGTACGAGGAATACAATCCAGCACTCTCAACAAAGCTGAAGGTACGGATAGAGTTGAGATTTTAACCGATTCGCGAATGCTGCATCGGACGTAACGCAGTAATAATCCACAATATTTTTTTGTATTTACATCATATATCGGCCGTAAAGCGAAACATAAGCGTAGGTTGCGTAGGTTACAAAGGAAGTAACTTTAATTTTTATTTCGGGTTCCGTCGGACGTAACCTTACTCTTTATTTGGAGTTGGGTCGGACGTAACTTTAATTTATACTTCGAGTTCCGTCAAACGTAACTTTGATTTTCATATTAAGTTACGTCGGACGATAACTTTAATTTTAATATTGGGTTAAGTCGGACGTAACTTCAATTTTCATATTAGGTTACGTCGGACGTAACTCAAAACCTTGGGGTAAAGTTACAGTCGAACGTAACTTTAATTTTTATTTCGGGTTCCGTCGGACGTAACGCTAGACACTGCGTTTAATTAAACACAGAAATTGTTGGTTTATAAGATGAACCAGCAGCCCCCGTTTTGCATAAGTGTAATCGACAGGGTGAAAACAATCGCTAGTATGAGTTGGTCAAGAGAACGCTCGCGGTGAATAAAAGCTTTGTTCGATATACATGCACCTCCTGCACCGGTGCAGAAAAGTGTAGGGCGGTGTACTTCATGTAAGCGATTTGGCGAGCGACGAGACAAGCGACGAGGACCCGCTGCCGCTCAGTCAGCCGCGCGACGAGACAAGCGTTATGAAAGCGAAGGGAGCAAGCGACCACGGCGAGGAGCGACGTTTTCTAGAAATCCAAAAACCGAGCGACCCAACCAGCGACAGTGAGAAATCTCCGTCGCTCGTCGCCGGTACTCGTGGCTTGTCGCCGTCGCTCGTCTCATTGCTCGATAAATTGCTTACATGGAGTTCAGAAAGGCGCTCTAAGTGCTTATCGCTGCATTGGGACCAGCCTCGAATCCAACCATAACCAGTATTTTTGTTCTTTTTAAGCCGCCCGGGTACAAGTTAACATCGTACATCGTTTTCAAGCATGGCACCTCGTTCATCGGCGCGATTCACATTTTCGGTAAATGAAAAACCGTGATTAAGCACAATTATTCTAGATCAAAATTGTCACGAACACTTGGCACACAAGTTTACATTGAAGCGCACCTAACGTAATATAAATGTAGAACGAACAGGGGACAAGATTGGCTTACCGCTTCACGGAAAGACACGACGCCTTCGGATCCTAGGCCTACTTCGAAGCCGCCGGCGGTCCGGCGATCGGACGAGGGGAGCCGGCCGCGCTGCGGTGACCCAGGCTGACCACGCCTGGTTGAACTATGAGAGGCGCCGTCGAGTTGAGAGCCAGAATCGTAGAAAGAACCGGACCGCAAAACATCTGTCCCGTAAAACGTAGAACGAGCCGACGACCCCACTGCAGCTACGTCTCCGCCATCTCCGCAACGACAGGAAGCAGGGAAGCCGAAGCCGGGAAGCTAGTGGAGCCGAGGAGCCGCGGCAGCCACTGGGCGGAAGCTTTGCGTTTCGGTTTCGCTTTTCGCCGACGCCGGCTATGCGTTGCGGGGTGGTGGGTTTGCGGCTGGTTGCGACGGTTGCGACGACGAGTGGAGCCACGAAAGACGCCGAGTTGAGTACGAGTGACGGACCACGGTACAACGGGCCGTTTGCCGCTGTCGATCGGTGATGAGCGGTATCCTCGGCTTGGTGTCACGATCGGTTTGTTGCCGTGCACGTTAGCTTTGCTATGCGGTACGGCTGGTGCGGTTGTCGAATACTTGTGGTGCACATTATTCGAGACAGTCGCCCCAAGACGTCGCCGTGAAGAGTTGACCGAGGAATTTATGTGAGCTCAACGTCAGTCTATGTTCCGTTTCGACATGTATGGTATATGGAACGATACCGGTGGTAAATTATGGACGTTTTGTTGGAAGATGGTGGTCGCCTTTCTGCATGTATGATTTGGTGATACCGGTGTTCCTGCGGTATAAGCGTTTTGTTGGATAGATGGCGGTCGCCTACGTCATCGGACGCAAAATCATACTAGCCACACCGAATCACATCGGCAAGCAAACTGGCTGCCAGTATAGACAGACGCGGAGCCATAGCGGTGCCGGTATCTCCAGTTATGCCGAACGCCAAACCAAATTAGCTGCATTCATAATAACAAGAAATTATTGTAGTGTCATACCAGAACTGTACAAGCAGCTGGTATGTTTCTTTCACGTTTTCCCAATAGGGTTGAAGGAATTCGACCTCTGTCATTGCCAGGGATAATGAAGAAATGTTGTTGACAGTCCCAAAGGGAAATCTGCTATAAATATAAGAGTTTTAAAAGCTCTAGCGTCACGACAAGAAGCCAGTAATCTAGTAAAATAGATCTAGTCATTTCTGGTCTTAGGAATTCGTCCTCGGTCTTTATGAGTGATAATGAAGGTGCAGAACTGTTGTTGTTTAGAGTCCCCATGAAAAATGATTCAATTATTTCTCTCCCAAATCTGTTGTTGTGCCCGCCGAGTCTTCTAGTATCAGAGAAATTAGTACAGTCATCGCACGTGCAGCTTTGAAAGACGATTGGGAGAAAAGACTCATTCGAAGCCTTTAAAGCTTCCAAGTAGTGTTCTCTGAGTCGATGGTTGAAGCATATCTCAGTTTGTCCAATGTACTGACTTCCGCAGCTAAGAGGAATTGAATGAAGCTTTCTTCCTTCACACTGTACAAGCATTTCGGCATGTTTTTCATTGTGCTCTCTGGGACTGTCGCTCAAATTAACCTTCTTACAGATATGTTGAAGGCGCATACGACAGGAAAAAGAACACTCGTGACAAACTTGGACGCTTTGTACCTTAAATGGTGAGCAGGAATCGTGCACGCAGGGAATCGCAACGAAGCGACCTTTCATTTTGGCAACTGCTTGCAGAAGTTATGTTCTGAGAAGGAATCTCTCAAGGGTGGAACGAAGTAGCTCAGCAGGGAAGCCTGTTTTTTCCAACCTCTGGCGCGGCAGCTTGAGGCTACTTTCGGAAGAATTAGTACGCGACTTGAATGAGGACTTGAAAAGTGACCTCACAATGCCCTGCTCAACACACCTGGAGTGAGCAATAGTGAAAGGGGGACTGGCTTTCGTTGTCTCTGCTGGAAGGCCCATCAAAGAACTGAGGAATGGGGATGCAATCGTAAATCGAGGAAAATCCTTCCTTGGAAGAATTTTCCCCTGTAAAAGTTAATTCCGCTGCACAGTCTTCGAAAACTTTAAGGAGGCTGTTCAGACGCGATCAGTAAGCCCCGGATCCGAGGAAAATACGAAACACGAAGAGGTCGGACTCTAGTTGCGAAATGCGGATGAAGGATCGCTTTGTACTACCGTCACCTCCTAGATGAGAAAGCCGAACTGTTGACAGAGTTGTCATCATCACCGAAGGCCAACGCTGGACACACGATTGGAAACGTGTTCGGCGTCAGGGTTTGGTTTCGATCCAAGTTTGAGCCAAACTTTGACGCGGTCATCGTGTCCAATCTGTGACCAGCGTTGGCCTTCGCTGATGATGACAACTCTATCAGCACTACGGCTTTGTCATCTAGGAGGTGTTTGTACTACAGTCTTGATAAGTTAGAGCGCTTTTAAGTGTTGTTTTTTCTGTCCTGAAAAAAACAGTGAGAGGATATGGAATAAAAAGCAACTAGAATCTCCACGAATAAAGACTGGAAGCGTGAGGGACGTGTCACGATCTTTGAATGGATCTTTAACAGAAAAATCGGCCGCCCATGAGTAAAATGTTGAATTGTGTAGGGTGCTCAGCAGAGCCCGTAGATTGATTTATCACCGTAATTAAACGATCTCCGAATTTCCTTGATTGCCCTTGTTAGAGGTTTCAAGGCACACGGTCCAAAACAGTCGCAGGTACGTGAACGGGACTTTAGGCTGACGCCGTTGAGCGAGCAATTGTTCATTTTGCGAAAGAACGAAAGCTAAGAATATCACCTACCTCAAGCCCATTATTAAAAGTGCACCAATCTCGGGCGAATCGAATTTTTTTTATCTTTTGATGCGATCTATTTTGATCTAAGGGGGAAAATTAAAGAGAAATACTATCAGATTATTTTATTTTCTTTTTTTCTTTATTTCTTCGCTTCTTTTTTTCTTTCTTGGGACGTGTCCTTTCCCCGTTCTTTCTGTCGTCTCCGGTCTTAACGTTGAGAAAGCGTGAAAATTACTATCAGCTTTCCTCCATCTCCGTTTGTTTTCATGTAATAACCTGTTAAATTGAAAGAGAAGGAAAAAAAAAAACGTTAAGAGTGCGACATACAAATAAACTCTGAGACGGGGAAGCTAAAAAACGAACAAAAATATAAAAACAACCTCGGCGGTTTGAAAAAAAAAAGCTAGCAATAAGGTGAGATAATAAAAAATGTCTTCTTTTTTTGTTGCGAATTTTCACTGCCATTTAGACAAATCTTCTCAGCGGAGATCATTCGAGTTGCCAGAATATTGGTGCAGCTTCAGTAAAGGGTTTGAGGTAGGTGATTTTCTTAGCTTTCGTTCGTTCGCCAAATGAACAATTGCTCCCCTAAAATCGTTAACCTAAAGGCCCGTTCACACACCTGCGACTCCTTTGGACAGTGTGCCTTGGAACCTCTTAAAAAGCAGCTTCAAGTAGATTCTGAGATCGTTCAATTACGGTGATAAATCAGTTTACGGACTCTGCTCAGCATTCTACAAAACTCAAAATTATACTCACGGACGCCTGATTTTTCTGTTAAAGATCCATCCAAAGATCGTGGCGCGTCCCTTTATTTGCGCCTTGGAGCAGAGTGGGCGCCGTGAGACGGCGTTTTCAAACAATAGCTGTATTACGCCTCCTTCAACCAAATATTTGACGTTTTTCTCAAGATATATTGCACATTAACGTACCCATAAAAATAAAAAAATCTAAGTTCTGGAATTTTCAGGCAATTATATAGTTTTATTGTTTAAAATTTATGGGTCTGGTGGGTAATCGAGGATGGCCATACAGAGGAAATAGCGCCGGAGTATCTCTAGTGCTATGAGTTTAATAGGATGTCTTGACATCTAGAACTGGTCATTTTCGATTGCTCCAACAAGCAATGTGCCAAGAAAAATATGATTCTACGAACATCACTTAGGGCTTCTGTAAAATATTCTAAGGTGAGAAAACATACTTGCTTGCTGGCGCCGAATCTGAGCGGCGATCCTATAACTGCATTTATTAGAAAGGAGGTTTTGCGGTATCTGCGAGATAACAAGTAAACTGTACTTTCTACGTAAAAATATGCCACCTAATACGACAAACTTCTTTTTCTTAGATCGCAGCTCTTAGGCGCCCGTTTCCGGCTTGAGGCGGTGTCGGCGTCGGCGTCGCGGTCGGCGTGACCGCGTGTCGCATTATGGGACGTTTTCTTTAATGCCGTCACACGTGACTTCATGTGTGACGTTACGAGGGTCACGCGTGACGTCATGAGTTTCACTAGTCACGCAACGGGGAGGGATGTGAAGGAAGAGGCGGAGGGAATTTTTCCACCAAATTTAGCGGGAAAATTTCCTGCTATATTTAGCGGAAACATTTCCCCGCTAGATGTACCGGTACAATTTCTCCGCTAAATTTAGCGAAAAAAAGCCGCATTAAGTTTAGTGGAAATATCTTTCCGCTAAATTTAGCGGGAAAATTTCTCCGCTAAATTAAGTGGGGAACCTTTTCTGCGCTGCGAAAGTTAGAAAGAATTTCTTTTGCGAAATTCGGCGACGAAATTGTTTCGCTAAATTTCATTGAAACTTTTTTACGCAAAACTTAGGGGAAACAGATTCACGCTAGATTTAGCGGGGAAATTTTCCCGCTAAATTAAGCGAGAAATTGTTAAGTTAAATTGAGCGGAAAATTTTCCCCGCTAAATTTACTGAAAACATTTCCTCGCTAAATTTAGCAAAAAAGGTCGCCGCCAGGTTCAAGCAGAACATATTTCCCGCTAATATAAGCAAAAAACATTCCCCGCTATGCGTAGGAGAAAAAGTTCACGCTAAATTTAGCTGGAAAAATTTGCCCCTAAACATTGCGCGGAACATTTCCCGCTAAATCTAGCTTGAAATTTCTTGCGCCAAATTTAGCGGAACAAGCTTTTACTCCTCCTAAGCTCGCAACAGGTTTGTTTTAGTCCCAATGCATGCAGTATAAGCTTCAAGTTTTGATGGTACTCGCGCACACAAAGTGTGTGCCAGCTGAAGCCTGCTAACTGACACCAGGGGGACGCAGAGATGCGAAGGTTGAAAAAGAGGTTGGCAGATCTGGATTTTCCTCTTTCCATTGAATAAAAGCGCCCTCTAGGTTCAACAAAAGAAGCCGCGTTTGATTTCTTGTCGGGACGTCTTTCATTCCAGGAGGACAGTACGATATCCTGTCATCTTGGTAAAAGGCCTCAATTGAGGTTTTAACCCTCGGAGGACAGTGGGCGATTCTTTTGACGGTTGGGTTTTCGAGAATTCCTCTCTTGTCTCGGAGTCGTCTGGCAGATCGCACAATCTTCTTGCCCCAAGCAAAGTATCCACTAGTTTCGGATATTGCCCAAGATGGCGGGCATAGTGCCAGAATTAACAGCTTTTCTTTTCTGGACTTCGAGCTTTGAAATTTTTCTCGAAGAGCTACCTCACAAAAGACTTATATTTACGCAGCAATAATTTGGCCTCTCCAGGAATTTCAGTTTGCGACATAGTTGGATAGACACTGGCAATGGCATCCACGCAAGACTTTGAATCCGCATTTTTGCACTTGGATGGCTTAGGCCTCTCGCGGTCCTTTGCGGGGCGCTTTCTGCTTTCCTGAGGCCTCTGTGGTTGGGCTCTAAAGTGTATTCGCAACATCCTTCCCCGAATGGCATTTGAGCTGCTTTGTCGGCGTCGAGCTCGGATGCCTCTTTCAGACTTGCACACTCTATATAACATTTGGGACATAACTTGTCACCAGAAACTAAGCCGAGAGATATCAGACTTTGCGTCAAAGTGTTAGATATAGCAGAAGTTCCACGGCATGGTCGTCTTTGTTCCGCGAAGGGGTCAACGCATATTTGGGAAGTGTTGAGGGTCCTGTACTTAGAAAAGTACACGTAAAAATGAAGTGCGCAAATGTCCGTGACAGTATGACTTCGAGTCTTTTTCCACGACGACAAATAACATCCTGTTGGTTGTGTGGCAAGTCTGAAAACAGCTTGACTCATGTTATTCGTACACAATGTTTGAGATGGCAACTTCCTGGGCCGAGCGAACAATCCGCTGCGGAATCAACGGGACTGCAAATAAAACGAATGTTGGCATATGTGAAAACAATGTTCTAAAATTAGCCTTCTTTTTTATGCACTATCAGCTATGACATTGTCTCTGGGCAACTCTAGTCGTACATGTTTTATTAAATTTAAAGGTGCTAACAAAGACAAGAACAAAAAAGGAAGGCGAACAGGACGAGCGTTTACTCTCCAACTGAACATTTATTTAAAAACTGCTAAAGCAAACAACCTCCTGATAAAATACACCGAATCACTCAGTGGCGTGCACTCATCACCACGCGTCAATAAAATCACACTTTTGATGCAGAAAGATTGACGGCTGGCTGACGCAGCCGTCAGAGCCCTCTTTCTTTATGCGCATGCGCTTCAGCACTTCCTCGCAGCTTTTTCGCGGGCCCTCCCTACGATCATTGCATTTTGAAAGTTGGGCTAGCACAGACAGTCTTTGCAATCGAGAGGCGAATGTCACTCCAGGTGTTGAGCGCAAAGCCAGGTCATGCTCGCGCATCCTCTCATTTACGCACCGTCCTCTCTGGTCGATGTACGCCCTACAGCAAGTCGGCGATATTCTGTACACAACGCCCACGTTACAATCTACAAATCGTTTGGCATGTTTGATGGTGCATAAGCATGCATTGTTTCTCCTGTATCCGCGCGCATAATTGGGCCAACTAACATGGCGCCGAAAAAGGAAACGGCACCATCAAATCTTTTTGCCACCATTTTTAAGTTTAATCAATCATGCGGTCAATCATGCCAAAAAGATTTGTAGATTGTAACGTGGGCGTGGTGTACAGAATACCGCTGACATGCGGCGGTAGGGTGTACATCTGCCAGACAGAACGGTGCGTAAATGAGAGGATGCGCGAGCATAACCTGGCTTTGCGTTCAACACCTGGAGGACATTTGCCTCTTCATTGCAGAGACTGTCTGTGCCAGCCCAACTTTCAAAATACCACGATCGTGGGGAGGGCCCGGAAAAAAGCTGCGAGGAAAGTGCTTGAAGCGCATGCTAAATAGAAAAAGAGCACTGAAGGCTGCGTCAGCCAGCAGTCAATTTTTCTGCATCAAAAAGAAAATGATTTTTTTTACTCGTGGTGATGGGGGAGCGACGCCACTGAATGATTCAGTGTATTTTGCTATCGGAGGTTGTTTGCTTTAGCTGTTTTAAATAAATGTTCAGTTGAGAGTAAGGGCTCGTCCTCTTCGCCTTCCTTTTTTGTCCTAGTCTTTGTTAGCGCTTTGAAATTTCATAAGTCATGAACCAACTCGCCCTCTTCGCCACTTTAGTCCTACATGTTTACAGCAGTGCTGTTCCTAGGCATAAAGAGAATCCAAATGTCATTCAGATAAGGCCTGAGTGTACAAGGAAGGTAAGCGAATACCTATACAAAGAGGTTCTAGATTGAAGCACAGCACGAAACGTTTTTTATATAGGGTAGACATATAGTGACAAGCTGTAAACACGCAACATGCTTCTGTATTGACATAACCTTCAATGTTCTTTGGCCTCAAATATCCATTTTGAATATTCTGCTTGTTCTAATGTTTCGCTTTCTGTTTTTCAGGTGCACTATGTATTTGCACCACAATATCTTTTTGTTCAAGGGAAGTCAAATAACCGTTATCGCTCAGCATCGTCAACAATCTCCCACGTCCACTATTTTATTTTTTGCAACCAAACACAGCATGACCTTAAAGTGAAGACGCGCCGTCTGCTACCCAATTGACCTTTTTCAGAGATCGCTGGGCGCGTGCGCCGACTCTGGAAAAGGGGATGAAAGGGAAAGGCGCCATTTTTGGCGACTTTCATGTCTGCTGGGTCACACAGTAAGTGCTGGTTAGGCTTGACTCCTACGCTATTCTCTCGGCTTGGCTTCATAGTCGTCATGGCTCACCACCGTGCAGCTGTAGGTTGCACAAACAGCAGCCAAAATTGTTCTAATGCAAAGTTGTATAAAGTTCCAGAAGCGTTTTTCGGGTAGCGCAAGTAAGCACCCGATGTCAAACACCACGGCCTCTTGGCCCTGATTTCAAAAGTCTATAACGAGAATCCCCCGCGTCATGTTAGTAGGTCATTAACGTGACGGCGGGACATTCTGCTTTTAACTAAAATACTGTAAATGGGAAATGGTAAACCTGAAATTGAGATAGGAAACGGGAAACCCAAAAGGAGACAGAGAAAGAACAGGCAACGTCTCGAGACGCTGCCTGTTCTTCCTTTGAGTTTTCCTTTTCCTACCTCAGTCTCAGGTTTAATAATTGAAAAAGAGCGTGTTGGTGAATAGATGGGAATACATGAAAGAATAAAACATTAAGGACGGGTACGGATACAGGACTTCTTGAAAGAAGCTCTGTTTCCGTTCGTATCCTCAATGTTGTATCCTTTCATGTGTTTGTATATGAAGTTTACCATCATGTTCAACTTACACCAGCTCGCGTGCACGCTGACTAGTTTTTTTAACAGTAAATGTGCACTCGAGGTCTTGTGACATAATCATGCCGTACCCGGTACTCAATTAAATAATAAGAAGATGAAGCTTTCCGTCATGACATGAACTGAAAGATAATGCTACACTATTATTCCAAATGTGATATAGTATTTCTGGACTATATTTTATATTTATTTACATAAGAAAAACAACGACTGTGAGCTTCAAATGTACTTTGTTTTTCCTTTGATGAAAAGTATCCCAAACAATATTTCGAGTTGTCGCTATTCAACTTGTAACGCACCCGGACATATTGTTTTGAGCAAAAAATATGCAGACTCTAGTCACTATAATTAGACATGCCATGATGTGAAGATTCTCAGCGTTAGCTATTCAGATATAATTACCGAAATCCACGTGCAGTGTTTCACTCGACCGTAGCAAACGACGGCGTGCGTTGCCGACGAGGCGGACGCCTGGAGAAATGCCGTTCTGTCTCCTACTTAAAACATTAATTTTTCCAAATTAAAAAAAAAATTACGTTTCAAGTTTTTCTTTATGTTGAACAGGTAGAGTCGCTTGAACTTTCGGCTATTTCAGGAAATGCGAGCACCGTTACTCACAAGGCTTTTTTTTTACCCTCTACATTGTCATGTTTGAAGAACGTGACATATTCACCATTTAATTAAAAATTGTCCGAATGTTTCTTTTTTTTACATTTGTAATGCAACCAAGTCTAGCATAAGGTTCCGAAAAAGTAAGTAAAAAAGTTTCTTAGTCAAGTTCTAATTTCAAGCCGACTACAAAAATCAAGAAATCTTTAAATCTTGTTTATGTTTGGGGTGCCTGTTTGGACCCGAATTCCAGCGTAAGGTGTTTTCCTTGCCAATTAGGATGTAATACATTAGTGCGCAATTGCATAGAAATTTAAAATTATATGGTAAACATACAGTCTTTTTCAGCAATTTGTCAAAGTACCGAAGGTTTTCTTCGATTCCCCGCACTTTGGAGCATGATGCCAGCAAAAATAAACGTAATTCAGCGCTCAAACATAGCCATCCCGCGTTGAGACGTCTTTATTTATATATATATATTTTTCAAGCATACCCAAAATATGACGAATATTGCCGTCTCTTTTGGCATGGAATGACCCAAAAGAAACGTCCTCGGCGTCTGTCGTTTTATATTCTACATAACCACGCTTTAAATCTTAAAAAAAAAAAAAACATTGTGTTAACACATTTTTTCTTGAGTTTTAGATGTTTTAAAAATCTCGTTTACGTATGCCAAATCAAGTGTATAGACATCGTTGTAAGTAACTAGATTGTTTCCTGGTTCTCCAAGGTAATTTTTTATAAATATATAATTATAATATTTAAAATAAGTGCTCTATTGTGCTTTCAGCTTTTGTTTTTCAATGCAAACTATGCGCATCTTCAATCACGGTTGGTGGTCTAGATTATCAAAACTGTCATATTTTTGCCTCGATTCGCAGCCTTGGTCTTTTCCGCATATTAGATTTAGCTGCTCTCGCATCAGGAAAACCCAAGTCAACACTACAGCATGCACCGGAGAAAAAATAAAAAAGGCACCTGGAAAAGGAAAACAACAAAAATATCCTGTCAAACTTCGGCAAAGGTTAGGGCCCGCCCAGTTAAATGGGTACAAATGGGTTCGTGCCATGCGATAGCGTCCGCATATTTCTTCGCGTTGTCACCGATTGTTTTTGTCAAGAGGTGCATGCAAATAACAAACAAAAAGAAGAAAGAGAGGTGAACGCTGTTCACGTTGGCGTTCACGTCCCGCACGAATCGAAGGATTACTGCTTCTTCCGCCGCAGAACACAGCAATGGCATCTCATCT
>JAZHYW010028530.1:0-27128 GCA_037355805.1 Ixodes ricinus | reverse complement strand
CTACGTGCTGTGTTCCCCACTCTCACTGCTGGTTCAACTGCTCACGCCGGAGCAGTGTCACTGGGATTTTTGCTCGTCACTTGGTCATTGCATCTTAAGTCCTGGTGCTACCTGAAATAGAGAAAGAGAGATGTAGAAAGGAAGTGAGAGAAAACTTCATTCTGACAACTCAAGTCCGAGTCGCGATGTCCAATAGAGAATAGTTCTTCAGAATGATTTCTGCCTAGAATCTTTCCAAGCTGTAGATAATGGTGTTCCAATGACATATTTGTCGTCATGTCCAAAATTGCCTCCCCCTCACAATGTTCGCATGGAAGAAGAAGAATGAGATGAGAGTAGAAGGAGAAAAACAGCGAGGTTAACCAAGGTGGCCTGCCTCGGTTGGCTACTTTGATTTGGAGAAAGGGGTGGGGAGATAAAAAGAACGAGGAATGAGAGAGATGACAGAAGATATGACTATCTAGCTAAGATCCTCGTTAACAATTAGTTCAGTATCCTGCCCGTACTAAATATTGTCATCCATCCTTTTTTCTGAGGGTATTCGGGGGCCAACAGGACCTCGGTCACTTTCCCTCGTCCAAACTCGTTCTCCTAAAGACGACAGCCTTTACTCCCACAGAGTCTACATCACAAAGAATCATGTTTACTGCAGGCAGTGAAGCCTTGGAGGGCACTGGAATCTCTGAATGCCCGATGTATATAAATAGGACAAAGAGGCCGCTAGGGCAGGTAGATTTCTTGCGTAAGAGAGGCACTTCTTCTACCTCTTCTGAACACCTGGTACATCCCAACAAACAAAATCGAGTGATATGCACATGCTCTTTATTCATTAAATTTCTTCAAGGGCTCTCATAGGCATTTCGGAAAGGTAATTTAAAACTACATGCACATGATAATAGCATCATTATGCACTAACTATATACTCTATAATAAGCACTCAGTACAAACCAGAGGCAGAGGTACTAAAAATATTACAGGAGCAAAAAATTATTCTTTCCGAAACTTGGTAACCACAAAGAAGAACATGCCTCAGTATATATTTCAGAAACACTAACAGCCGAATGCACAAACGGGCCTCGACTCGGGCTCGACTCGACCTCGACCGAAAGTCCACTCGAGGGCGGCTGTTGTGCTTCATAAAACGACCTCCACTCGAAACGCTTCTCGACTCGAGGAAATACTCGACTCTTTCCTCAAGACTCTCACGGTAGCTCCGGCGCTGCCTCGAGAAGCTCCTCGATTTGAGTTTGGAGTGTCATTGCGGCTGAGGAGTCGTTCGCGGAGTTTGTGGACTTCGTTCTAAGCGCAGAAGAGATCCTCTACGACGACGCAGGCGACTACCAATCGAGATATGCGCCAAGACGGTGTTTCAGGGATCGTCTGAACCCGCTGGAACACTTCAGTGACCGCAAATTTCTTGTGCGGTATACCGCTTCACGAAGACGACCGTAGGAAGCACTCTGCTGTCTCTGCCGGGAGCGCGAGTATTCAGGGCCTGCCGCCCTCACTGATGCTGCAGCTCCTCGTTGCCTTGAACTTTATTGTGCTTGGACGTTCCAAGTTGTTACGGGAACCTTGTGAACATGCCGCAGCCGACAGTGTGCCGGGTTGCGAAGTGAGTTTCTCGGATCCTCGCACGGACCCTCTTCACCCGCTCGGTGAACTTCCCGGATGGCGCGGCGAACTTTAACGCGTTCATGTGGGGCTGCTGCGAAGTGAAGTTTCCAGTCGTGACTGGGTGCACTAATAAAGGGACCCGACGGTCCCGATGTGGAAGTGTTCTCGAAACAAAAGGGATACTTCTTCATCAACGTGCAGGTAAGTTCACTCCTGTTGTTTGTGTTGTTAGTAGTGCCAAACTTAATTATTCAAACTGTGCGCTGATATGCGGTATAGTAGGTCTAAACTCTGAAGTAACGATATCCATCAAAACTTTATAACAAATTTTACTCTGCGACAGTTTACACGACCGAGCGTGCGGTACTCGCGTTCATCTGAAACAAGAAACGATGTCACTAAACGGTTGCCGGCTCTTGTGAGAGCAGAGAAATACGTTAAAATAAAACAAAGTCCCGATCGGCTTGACGAACACAATTACAGTAGCAGCGCGAGCGCACCCTCATTGCAAGAATGATCATGACCAAAGCAGATTTCCAGTAAATGTGGAATGAGACTATGTTGTTTGAAACATCGTCTCATCCCAGATGAACCTTGTGATCGTGAGATCCTCAAATATGAAGACTTGAAATAAAACTAGATTAAAATTGAAAATGCTGAGCCAGTGTTTGCTATCTTCTGAAAGTCATGGCATGCACTAGCAATAAACATACGCATGAAAGCATTTGTTTTATGGCATTCACTAGGTTGTCTGTGCAATTGTTAACTGATAACAGTCCCAGATGTAAACCGTTTTTGTGTCTGCATGTGTTCGTGTCATGTCCGCCTAAATGGACTGCGAGCGCCAAATGCTTGAGAGCATTTGTTGTTCATCAAGATTGGTTGTTGTTGGTTCTTGGCATTCGTTGCTAAAATGAGACTACGGCTTACGAGTCAACAGAAATATACAATAATGTAGGAAACATACCAGCGTACCACACCATTCGCAGAGCAATAGACTTCGGCAAGCAGCGGTGTGTACCGAAAATACAGCTAGTACTAAAAGTCCATATCGTATGGCATACCACCCGAACCGGACTGACGCCTGCAGCCATCTAGAAGATACTTTGTGAAGCTTTATGTGCGGGAAGGAACATTATCCGCTCACAACAGAAAGCTGTGTGTCTACATCTGAAAAGCTTTATCCTACACATCACTTTCTATCAAGAACAGTAGTCTGTGCATTTATCGGACGTACACAACAGCACAAATCAGTCCCGGACTAGGAACTCGGTGCAGCGGGCCTAGGCACTTTCCATGCCTCGACATGTAGTTGCAGCACAAGCCTGAACGGTCAGCTATGATGATCACTGCTGGACCTGTACTACAAAACTTGACCCGCCCGCAGAACAAGCTGTGCTCCCCCCCCCCTTTTCCTGATGATGTCGAAGGCAGCCTCACCTCCCATCGACTCCAGATCCCGTGGACACCTTCAACAGGTCATGGGTGCGGACTCAACTCATTATGTGGCGCATCCAGGAGGCACTGAATGCAGAACATGTCCTTTTTAGCTTAGCTCACCGAACGGTCAAGTCACTGGCAATGTTGAAGTTCAAAATGCAGTCAGGACAGAAACAAATCCACCTTATTTTATGACCACACACTTTCTAGTTTGAACAGAAAAAAATCCACCGGTTTGTCTTTGTTCTACTCTTGTTCTACTCAAGTTCGAGCTGGACGACAGTGTTTGAAACTATGCTGCCGGTTACTATTTGGGGAATCTTAGCTAGACCAACTTAATTTCTTTGTTGCGGAAACAGTTTGCTTGAGAACAATTCAATCTTTGTCATCACACAGAGCAGATTGGTAGCAGGATACAAAGAAAGTGAAAATATTCAGGTAATTACTGTAAACGACAAAATTTTCGGGAGGACCTAATTTTCGCGAATTTCGCGAATCGCCTACAATTCGCGAAAAATACGTCCCGCGAACAATTAGGGCAATATGTGAAAGCTACGGAAGCTACACTCGATTCGCGAAAATTAGAACCCGCGAATAATTTCAAATTGTCAGCTTTGGCCCGATTCGCGAAAATTTGAGCCCGCGAAAATTAAGTCGTTTACAGTACCTTTAAAGAGTACTCAAATGTTTTGACACGTTCAGAATCGAGATTTTCCAGAGTTGTTCGGTGCACATTTGTTTAAAATAAATTTGTACTTTAGGATGTCTGAAATCATATCTTGTATCTGTGACCACGTATGGAGAACTTTCTGTTATAATAAATATCACAATAGTGCAGCAATTCCTTGCGAGGACACCTTCGGTTGTTCGGCGGTCAAAGGTGTCCTAACAGTACATAAAAATGCAAGCACGAATGGCCTATGCACTCGAACTGATTGCATCACACTATTACTGAGTGCGAGCATGAATGAGTTGAGCACTACACCAGGGTTTAGCTGGTACCGCTGTTCGATTACTCCATCAGTGTGCGGTCAGCCTGCAAACTTGGGCCCAATCGCTACGTCGGCACGGTAGTAGTGTGCCGTGAAAAAGTGGTGAGCAAACCTCGCCTAGTCTAGGTGGTGTTGACTTTACTCTAGGAGGCAGGGCAAATCCATAGAGGATTGCGAGACACAAACTCCTGGAGAGGGAATGAGACATATCCAAACTCAACGACAACTACGGCAAAACTCGCTGACCACAGCATTTAATGAAAGAGGCAGCACGTGGACAACACAATAATAAAATAGACATTACATAAATGACAGTGGCAACGTTTAGGATACACCTGGTTATACATATTAAAACATAGATTCCTGCATTTTCTTTAGGGGGATCGGTGGTCGATTGCAATAACGCATCACAGCTTAGGCACGTGGAGTGAAAACTCGTACAGCTGAACATAAGAATCCCGAATTCAATCCCCGCCCCTGCTCGCATAGACCTGGACGAGCATCGTCCCGGCATGCGGTTGCGTATCACTACTGTGATGCAAGTTAAAAACCCCAGCTAGCCGTGGTACGGCACTGGCTAAACATCTTGTCTACAGTGGTAATGAAAGACGCTCACTGGGGTTGACTATCTTCCCATTGTCTAAACATACAAACAACGTAACTAGAAAGAAAGAAAGTTACTCAGCTACTTTCTCCGATCTGAGAGAATACATTTAAAGCTGACGTAACTGCCCTTTTGCAAAAAATGTTCACTACTCATAACCATTCGAGCAACAAGCCTTTAAACACAAAAAAGAAATGCTAGGCTTTGCTGAACGAGATATGGTCAATACTGGCGACAACTTCAGGTCAAGGACAAAATGGAACAAGTTATGGACTTCAAAGAAAACATTCTTCAACACAATAAAAAATTTAATACATTGTAATAAATTAAAAGGAAAATGAAACAAATCGTATAAAGCTGCCTGCTGTTGTGGCTGGCCCCGAGAAAAGCAGCTCACAGAGCTTGATTCGTTTGTCGAGCTGGAACAGCTCAAGCTCGAAGCAGCCCGTTACGCTGCTGCTGGTGAAAAACCTGGGACTGCGCCTGCTAATAGGCAACCTGACACTGACGTGGCGCGCACCTGCAGCAGGGGCAGCTCCTCCTTGCGCCGTTCCTCCATGTCGAGGGCGGCCGCCCGGGCCTCCTTCTCGGAAGCAAGCGTCTGCTCAAAAGCATCGGTGCAGCCTCCAATAGCTCTTTTAAAGCAGAGCTGTTAGGGGCTAGTTTCCCAGGATCGTGTCCGTCCTCAAATTACCTGATGACACAGACCTCTGGACAGCTACCGCCATCTATGAGCGACGGCGGCAACCAGAAAACCTACTTGCCGGTTGTCTGGTTACCGCTGTCTGCTCATAGATGGCGGCAACCTTCGAGCCTTTCCACTCTGGCTTGCTGGCCATTACTTCATTCCCATCATAGTACAGCTTCGCTGGTCTTCCTTCTTCACCAAAGTGGAAAGGCTGAAAGTTTTTTTTTCTAATTAGTTACAACAAACATGGTTTCAATTAGAAAATTGCTGAGCGTCATCTAAAAACCCCGAGTCAGTCAATTTTACACAAACACTTCAAGTCACTGCGAAGTATGGAGGGTGCACCAAAGTTTCTACTCGTGCAGCAGGCACAAGGCTGGCGAGGCGAAAAACAGAAGTTATTTATATCCGCGTTCTTGTGATGCCTGCTGCACGAGTAGTAACTTTAGTGCACGAAATGGGTCGGACAGAATATTGATAGTAATTCTACGGCTGACACCATGGCCTTCAAAAACCTTAACGTGGAGGCCATGCTGACAGACGCTTGATGAGGACCGTGCCTCGTTACATTACATAACGCTGAAAGTGCAGCGTCTCACAAACGCGCTTCTGACCCCTGGCTGAGAGCAAGATGTCTGTTCCTTGCGCAGGAGTTTCGGTGACGTCAGAATAACGCCGAGCTTCTGATTGGCTTTGATCAGAAAGAATAGTGGGTAGAACTGAATGCTAGATGCCTAGAGGACTACCCACTATTTTTTCAACCAGCCAATAAGAGCACGGCAACCTGACATCATCGCAACCATGGTGCAGGAAGCAGACAAGCTTGCGCTCCGCATAGCTTCGTGCACACGTGCTAGCAACACCTTCGGCAACAAGGCCTTCTGAGCGGTTCCGACCAAAGTAGTAAAAATTTCTTGCCTGAGTTTTATTTTGTATTATTATTCGTAGTCGCAGGGAGGGGCTGCTGTCACGATGCATTCCGGGAGCACATATAACATTCTCACGCTTCTGTGCGTCGCGTCAACGAGATAGATGGACGAACAAACAAGTAAAACAATAATGAAATAATGAGGGAGCTCCCGCCTCGCGCCACACCCTCCTCTTATGCCATCTGCCGGCACAAGCGACAATTAAAAGAGAGAAAAAGTCGTTAACAAACAACGCCGGTTTTAGGTGCGAGGAATTGAGGGGAGCAACCTGCGCTTCTCTCCGGGAGGGCGCGCCCATGTCGTAAAGTGAGTGACGGTCAGGAATATCGGCTCTCTTGTTTATCATCGTTCTTCTTTTTTTTTCATTTTTTTTTCTGAAGGTAGGTTTTGGTTTGTTTAAGCTTTAAACTTGACGTTTCGGCACCAGAAGCATTTTCTGATTCTAAAATTTTTGCATCACTAGGAGTTGGGAGTCCTACATTTCAGAAGATCGATGAAAAGTTCGAAAATATTTTGTTCTGAGTTACATGTATTACTTACAAAAACCACATGGTCAGTCCAATTATAGTCTCAAAGAGTGCATGGAACTGTAGTTTAAAAAAATAAAATAAAAGCGGTTGGGAAATACTAATTAACTGTGCTCGGACTCATGAGGATAACATTTGTTTTTCTCATTGAAATGTTTTACGGCGTTCTAAATACTGACTCGGTACACTAAAACAATATGTGTGAAATTTTTTATGAGTATTTGAAAAATAGTTTTGCCAATTAGAATGCGAAAATATGCTAAACTTAAATAAGCACGTGCTTTTGCTAAGATGCTAATACATGGGTTTCACTGACGCCACATCGCATACTTTTGACCACCATGTAAGAGGAGGAGAGGAAGCTGCTTCTGTAAGAATTTTGTGATGGGTTAATCGTTTATAATCTTCTGAGACGAGAATAGTGACTCCTGTGCAAATCCTGACGGCACAAAAGAGCGTCCTGATAGGAGGAGCTCGTTCTTGCTCTCTTCTCTGGTGGTCATCGGAGCGCTTTTTGAATAACGTCATGTGCAACCCATGTATGGAGACCGAAATTATAAGCGTGAAGTGAGAAAAGTGCTTGCGACAAAAGAAAGAGGTCAGAACAACAAGTTCCGGTTGGAATGATCGGTGGGCAGACGCCATAGCTAGCTGCTGTTGTCTCTACTCAATCTCCGAAACGCGTTCGAACGCCTGAACGCCGGCTTCCGGCGCTAGGCGTTTGCTTTCGAAGAGCGAGAGGAAGCAAAGGCAGCTAGCTTCACGCCTGCCCACTAATCACTCCAGCCAGACCTCGGTGTTGTGACGCCCCCGCGATCTCTCATTTCCTCCTCTCCCTCAGTTTCTACCCGTACACAGCACCGCTCCGCTCGGAAGCTCTCAGAATAATGGACCTTTTTCACATACCGACGGCACCAGGCGGTGGCTGCACGAACTAAAAATCGAGGAAGGGACCTACCTGCGCTACCAATCGATAATGGGAGCTACGCTACCAGTTTCTTCGTTCTCTGAGCAGCAGGGCGTGCCCAACGCGCCGTCAAGTGGGGCATCCGTGGCGTCCACTTAAACGTCGTGTTATTCTTTCCGTCCGCTTTCTTTTTTTGCGTAACACAATTATATGTATGCTGCAATTGCGTTTTCTACTCGCTGATCCACAGCCTCCTTCCGAATTTCCTCGATTTTTCGTGCAGATTTCCGCCGCTTGGCATCGGGCTCTCGCGCGTGCGCAGAACGCTTCTCGGAAAAGGTCCATTGACCGATCGCACCTAAAGTCACTGGATCTGGGAAAGTAGCGCCATTGCCTTGCCACCTGCTAGCAGGACACAAACAAATACCAACATACAGACGACACAACCTCTCACGTTGATTGGCTCATCGCTGTCGGTTACCATGGTGATCGCGATTTGGGACCCTTTCAAAGCTTCGAAGCTTCGAAAGGGTCTTTAAAACCCAGTCGCACCAAGATCTTTATGGAGCACCATCGTACTCAAAATGTTCCTCGGCCAATATGAGCGGCTTTGGCATTATGCATGCAATAAACTTATCACTCATGCTTATTTCCCCACATCTCTAACAACTGTGTTGCTCCTCTTGCGTGTTTCAAGAGTGTAAAATTATTTTTCAGTGCCTCCAAGCACTGACGTTGCGTGTGATGGCGGTACGAAGATGTACGGCATCACACGCAGCGTCGGCGCTCAGGGCATTAAAAATACTTTCTTCCCCGGTAAATATAGCGGGGAAATTTTTCCGCTAAATTCAGCGGGAAATTTTCTCCGCTAAATTTAGTGGTAAAAGTTTTTCCGCTAAATTTAGCGGAAACTTTTCCGCTAAATTTAGCGGTTAATTGTTTTTGCTAAATTAAGCGCGGAATTCTTTTTGCTAAATTTAGCGGGGAACTTTTCCGATAAATTTAGCGTAGAAATTTTTACGATAAATTAAGCGGGGAATTTTTCCTCTACATTTGGCGGGGAACTTTTTTCGCTAAATTTAGAGGAAATGTTTTGCTAAATTTAGTGGGGAACTTTTCCGCTAAATTTAGCGGAGAAAAATTTTCCGCTAAATTTAGCGGGGAAATTTACCCATAATGAACCGCGCGGTTACGCCGACACCGACGCCGACGCCGCTCAAGCCGGAAACAGGCGGCTAAGAGCTGCGCTCTAAAATGACACTTCCAAATAACCACACATTAAGAAAATGAAAGACTCATAATTGTTAAAATAAAATCATTGTATGCAAGCACGCACGGAGACCGGTCGACAGCATACTACAACTGAACGGTACGTGGAAAAAGGAAATTTTAAAACAATTAATATGAAACTGAAATGGCACAATACTTAAATGATGAAATCGTCTATTGCGTGATGTAGTAGAGTATAAAATTATTTTAGTATGCTCAAAACCAGTCATGGCTGACAATTCTACGAACCATGTTTAGCCGCTCTATTATGAGAAGGAAAGACTGGAACTCGAGTTGCAGAGAGTGAGGGGAGACATGTCTGTTGTAGCTGTTAAAAATAAATCTGACTGCCTTAGCTTGAACAGAATCCAACAGACTAACGTCGCTTTCTAGATAAGAGTCCCAAACAATATCCATATCCTCTCAGCTTGGCATAACTAGTTTTCTTTTTATGCCATTATTTCGACCATTTCGCTAGAGCAATTAAAAGTGCGTTTGACGTATCCTAGTCTTCTAAAAGCGCGGAAGGAAATATATTTAACGTGTTTGTCCCATTTTGTTTGGAAGCCAAAAAATGCCTAAATATTTAAACCTTTTAACCTCCTTTGGAACTATCTCATAGATGTGATAGCTAAAAACCAAAGGTAATTCCTTGTTCGTAAACGTCATAAATACAGACTTGCCAAAGTTGATTTCCATTTGCCAGGTTTTACCCCAATTAACGAAGCGCAGAAAAATTCATAAAGTGACTGTTGATCATTAACGAAAGTGATGCCAATATACAAAACGCTATCATTAGCATAAAAAGAAATTTAACCGGTATTCTAGCTACAATAACGTTGATAAAGAACACAATGAAACAGATCCTAAAACAGATCCCTCAAGGACACCTCAGGAATCTGTGTTACTTCTGGAGAGGCATCACCCTCAAAAGAAACATACTGTGATCTGTATTTCAAGAAATACGCGATCCAGTAGAGTAAAAATAAATTTCTAAGCATAACTTTTAGCTTGAAAAGTAGCTTAGCGTGAGGAAGTTTATCGAAAGTTTTTGCATGATCCTTGAAAATAACATCAACTTGACCTCTTTTATTCAGAGATGAAGCAATGCGGTGAGCGAGTTTCAGCAGTTGCGTTGTGGTTGAAAATTGACGACGAAGTCCATGCTGTTGGAAGCAGGGTATTGAATTATTTTCAATATACTCTGCATGTGCTATATATCCCAGTACATATGGACTACATGTTCCAGGAGCTTATTGGAGGTGGTTCTTCACAAAATAGGTCTAGAATTTATGATGCTTTGTTTGTTACAGGATTTGAATAAGGGGACTATTCTGGCTGATTTACAAAGTCTAAGCACACTTCCAGAAGTAAATGATTCACCGAAGATTACGGGTAAATTTCTCGATGTCCACACCGAATAGCGATGGCGGTACGAATTGTGAATATCACCAGGGCCGGAACTTTTTTTCGCAGTCAAGATGCAAAATTCAATAAATTGTGAACACAAGAAACACTAATCAAACTGTTTTCTAGAGACGAATACGCAAAACTAGATTAAAACTAGTTTCAGCACCATTATCCGGAATAATTGAAAATATGAATTAAAGCCAATTGAACTATCCACGGGATCAGTTAGACATGGATCCTAAATTTTTTTTAATCTACGAGTAACGTCGTTTTGGGAATGATAGATTTTCCAAACTTGGCCGGATTCGAATTAATAAACTGAGATAGGGTAACATTAAATGTTGCATTTTTTGCAACACTAATTTTTTCATCTAAACTATCTCTTTAACACTCAAACCAGGATACGTCCTCAGGGTTAGCGCTATGCTTCAAGTTATAATTTTGTTTAACACACGAAAATGAAGGAAATAACTGCAACACCTCTCAGTAATTAAGGAAGAGTAGTATTCCTTTTTTTGAATTTTACGGGAACAAACTTTTTGATACCATCACTAACTATAACACAAAATTTTCTAAGTAACAAATGAACATCAGAAACATGACTTAAGGCTGCAAAATTATCAAAACCAAAAACTAAGCTCATCAAGGACGGGCGCATCATCGTCTCTATTAAAATCTAAGACAGTAACGATTTCGGGACAAGCGTATGGGACACGGATGTTAATCGTTGCAACAACTGCGTGGTTATCTGAAAGATAATCTATTATATCACAGTCATAACTAGACTGAGTAATGCTATGACCAAGGAAAAATAAGGTAGAAGTTGAGATATATTGGCACGCGCTACTAACTGTTATTATTGTTTCTAATTCATGTCAAGGGCATTAAAATCTGTCGAGACAAATATGAAGTTCGTTAGGTTATGCTTTAATAAACAGTCATATATCAAAATGTACCTGGATTGTAGAATTAGGAGCTCTATACCCGGCACCGACAACAAGAACAAACTCATCGACATAGCACTTTGCACCATAGTGACTCTGTTTTAGGTAAGCTGGGAAGCAGAAAAACAAATAACACCAGTCCCGGGCAATAAATTGATGCCAGGAAATGCTCCTGGCGTCAAGATTTAACAATGAAAACGGGTTATTTTTCACTTGTTAATGGACCGATCCCACCAAGCGTTCAGCACATGCGTGAACCCACCATCACTTTAGTTCATAGGAGGCAGGCGGCAGTGCCCGAGACGTCTCGTGCTCTGCACGCGAAACTCAGAGAGACTGTGGCACGAGCAAAAAGACTGAAGTTGCCTCCATGCATTGCGGCATCGGTGGCGTAGCTAAACTTGCTGGTGAGATTGGTCTATTGGAATGAGTTGTAATGTTAGAAGGAGGCGATTACGATCCATACCGTCTCTTCAAACGCATGACTTTATATGTGAAGACCATATATGACATCCGATTTTTATGGAATGCCTTACAAGGTCTCTTCCCCGAAAGCAATGAATAAAACTAAATATAGCTTTTCTGGTTAAATTGGAAATAATATTTGTTACTAAAAAAATCCCCTTGTTCAAAAATATTTTTTTTCTCGCTAGGATGACTTTAAATCAACAATATTGTACTTGTTGCATAGGTACACTGTTAGAAAAGCGACCTTTCAAGTATGGGACATATGCATGCTAACCTTGTTTCCACAACGTGTTTTATATTACTGAATTGCATATTATGTTCCATAATTTTTTAGTACGGGGCATGTGGCCGCAAGCTCAGCATGCATGTGTCCCGTACCTACGATGGTACAAGACGTTTGCTTCTAGCTACGGCAAGCGGAAGATGTTGTTAAAACAAGATTTACTTTTGTAAATGATGTCAGCAAATGTTTCATTTTTACATATAACTCTACTCTTCATTTAGTACAAGGTGTCCCCCAAAAATGACCTTGTGATTTTTACGGCGAAAATAAACTGTGCATTGCCGAACGTTATGGGGTATGCTGCGCTGTGAAGTTACAGTGAACAAACACGTAAAGGTTACAGAAGGATACATGGTAGACAGAAAAGAACACGACGTGCTTGCGAAAGCGCAAACTTAACACTCTTTATTTTCTGTTTCTTCTTCTTGCTCTTTTATACCCCAGTTTTAAAATATTAAGAGTTGCCTGATATTTTGTAGTGTTTAAGACTGAAATAATATTATCCGAACCCTCATTTTGTACCCAAATTGAGCGCAAGCAGTCTGGACAAGATTAGAATGTTGCAGAGCTCGTCTTTATTTGATTGAAACGTTATAAGAAACCTTCGGAAATTTTTATATAGGAGAATGACTGCCACCAAATAATATAAAATGCATAAGGTTATAGCACGGGCCTATACTTTCCCACTGAAACATTCCGAATATCACCTAGAACTTTCGAAAAAGATGACAAGTTCTGAAGCATTGGCATCTTGTCAGATCTGCTAGAGCTACATTTAAGTGGAGACTGAGCGTTTGGAAATGCATAGTTTATTTGTGCTGTGAACAAACACTCTAAATGTTTCAGAGAATACGCTGTATCATTGGGCAGATTTTGTGTGTGCTGTTTTGCAACATGTACCATTTTATGGTAGTACAGAAAAGTTCCAGAGAAAAATTAACTGTGTTTTTTGTCCCGGGTAAATGAACTATGTGTCACAGAACGCTCATGCTTCGTGAGAATATGACGCTAGCGGTTGTAATAAAACGCGAAAGATTGAGACTATAACGTTACGTGGATAATTAGGTAATTGAGAAAAACGAAATCTCTTTATGAGCCGACGTCCACCTAAGCCTAATATCGTCAAAGACAATAAATGCCACTGGGGACGCCTGTAGTATCCATTTCAGTGGGAAAAAAAAATCCTTTTACTTCCTGACAAGTTTGTTTCACTGAAATAGAAACTACAGTCGCCCACGAGGTCATCTCTTGTTTTGACGATATTAGGCATAGAGTGGTCGTCGGCTCATAGAAAAGTATAGTTTTTCTCAATAGTTCTTTGATCCGGGTAATGTCATGTTCTCAAACTTTTGCGTTCTATCCCAACAGCTAGCGTCACATTCTCATCGAAGTTTAAGCTTTCTGCGAATCTGCTATGCCTAGTTTATATACCCTAGCCAAAGAACACGGTTCTGTTTCCTCAGGAATTCCCTGCATTTGTATGCTCCTGTTATGTCATACATTTATCCACATATTGCTTGTGAAACCGAAGTTTATCTTCGGTTTCACCCGTTGGAGGTTTCACTAGAGTTTTCTTTTTGGTGAAAGCTGAAATCAAGCTCACAAATTAGCGTCATCTTGTTTTAGACATGTTTTTCTGGCAAGCATCCCCTCTGCTTGATTTGCTCAATATTTTATAGTAACGTTTTTGGTGATGTTATTGGAATAAATCGTTTCTAAACACCCTTAATAGCAACAAAAAGTTATTTTAGATCAGTAAGATAAACGTTCGTAGCACATGTATTGTTCATTCTAATACTCATATAAGAATAACATTCGCTATTGTCCTACTTAATTAAAATACAACGCCTTTTTCGCTTTTCCAATTCTCTGAAACCACTCTTTACCTTTGATCACATGGTAGACAGTTTTATTGCCACAAACTGTCTACTATATGTTCAGTCATGTTTCAAAGCACTAGACACAGCAACAAAATGTTGTCACAAGCACCTTTTTCTTGCGACGTTTTTGTTGTTTGTTTTGCTCTGGAGCGCGTGGCAGAACGTTTCCAGGCCCTACCTCTAGGTGTCGAGAGTGGTACGGCATTTTGTTTTCAGGATTTCCCACTCAAAATAATCCAAGTGGAAACTTTTTGTAATCCGAGCGACCCTTGAAGTTAATTAGGCTGTACTCAAATTTGATCCCAGTGGTCATACATTTAATCCAAGCGCCAATGAATTGAATGCAAGTTATCGCATATTTCATGCCAACGCCGTCTATTTTAATTTAAAATTCACTTAATTTAATCCGTTCACATCTGTTGATTAACCATAACTGCTGCTTAATTTTCAAAACTGTTTTAGAGGTGTAAGGTGCTTGCAAGTCATTAATAATTTTTTCTTTACAGGGTGCGGTCGTAAGGATCAGCATATTTTGCACGCCTTGTAATATTTGAATGATAAACGAACATACCTGAAATCGGGCACGCGAACGTCGTTTAGCAAGAAGACTATGTCTATTTTCTTAGAGCTAAACTCAAAGGTGGTAAAATATTAAAACGAAAGCGGAAACGGTGCCATGTATTTCCTATGTCCTACAGCGGACATTTATCGTCTTCATACTGGTTTGCGCGTTTGCTCCCAGGCTGGCCATCATATATATATTTCGGTAAAATTATTACTTATCGTGATTATTCTGTTCATCTCTAGCCTCTGCAATAACGTTCTCACCGTTTTTGTTTTTTTCATGCAACAAACTATTTGGGAACGAACTCGCAAATCAGTGCACAGATGTCAAACGCGGTATAGAACTAAAAATGCTCCCGCCGGTTTTGCACTATTTCTGCTGTCTGCAACCTATGAGTTATGCTTTAATAAATAGACACAAAACTTGTGAAACGACGTTCGCCTGCCCCATTTACATACACATTCCAACTGATCTCCTGGTTAAAGCAGACACCTGAACATTTTTGGTCGTAAACTCTTTTCTACAATTGTATCTTTAAAATATAAAGGTATGCAATTATCATCCTGTTTGTTCATTGGTGAAAAACGTATAACTTTGGTTTTCTTTGAATTTAGATGGTTTCTTTAACTTTATTCATACAGTTAAATCATCAATATAACTATTTGCCATTGAGTCTAGTAATGTCTTAGAAGCAGAGGTGAAAAATGTATTAGTATCATCTGAATACATCATAATCTCAGTGGATCTTGAATAATTGCAATGTCATTTTGTAAAGAAACAATAAAGGGCATAAAGTAGAGCCTTGTGTACCCCATATTTTACTTAGAAGATATCTGAGACAGTGTTATCAGCTTTAACTGATTGAGAGCAGTTTTGTAAGTTTTTTTTTTTTTATCAACGCCAAGAGCTACTCCACTTAACCGAAAAGTTATACCTTATTTAATTGTATATCGTGCTGGATAGTGTCGAATGATTTTTAAAGTCTAAAAAATTCCTAGTGAGAACAGTTTATTCTATATGTTGTCTATTATTTTCTTCTTCGCCTAAAGAAGTGCCTACTCCGTATATTCGCCTTTCTGACTACCATATGAAAATTTATTCAAAACATATAAATTAGAGAAACTGGTTTGGTCTGTTTTGAATAACTCCCTCAAACAATTGAGAAACTATGAGCACAACCTACATAGGCCTATACTTCTGTAAATATGCTTTACCTCCTTTGAATACCAGAGTAACTTCAGCAATTTTAAGCAGATCCAGAAATACACCGGCTTCTAAAGTACAATTAATGATATGAGATAAAATGTTACTTATATATTGGCACAAAGATTTAACAGAAATTGGTTTTAACCGGTCTACACCGGACGCTACATAATTTTGTTTCCTCTTTATAAGTGCTTCTATTTCTTGAGGAGTAGTTGCTGATAAAATTATCGAGTTTGTTAAATATATGGCCAACGTAAAGTGTTCAATTTTTGTTACCAAGGGTTTCTCAACGTTTACAAAATACTGGTTCATCGAATTATGAAGTTCGGAACCACTCACGTGATTTCTATCAACAATCACGTCACGTATCGCCTGGAAATGACTATTCTATTAGTTTCTTGGGCATTTTAAATACGACAAAACAGGAGTTGATGATAGTCATTTTTTGTTTTTGTTTTTTAAATCAGAAGTTAGTTTTTTTGCTATATTTCTGAAGTGGTCTAAGACTATCTCGATCTCTAAAATTGAGAAAATGATGTTACAAATAATTTTCTTTAATTCGTTTGCGTAAGACAGCAGTAAGCCAAGGTTTTCGCAGTTCTTTTATTTATTTGTTTTGGGGAAAGCTGTGTCATAACTCTGCTGAATGTTTCAGTAAACAGTGGCGCACGGAGAATTAGGGTCGTAATATAAATATTCACTGCTCCAGGCTATAGCACCAATTAAGTCGCAAAACCTTCTATACGATGTTTCCACTATTTTCCCGGAACTGAAACCCTCAGTTTAAATAGCTCCACGCGAGCAAGCGTTTCTTTTTCTTTCTTTTTGTTTTCTTTTCTGAGGAGTGCTTAACTGGTCGCTTAGCTTCGATTTAGCACTGATGTCAGGACTCGTCCATGTGGTTTCATCTGCGCCTGTTCAGCCTGCGTCACCGCAGCCTGTTCGAAGGAGAGAGATGATTATCCAAACGGCAGATGATAACGGCAGTTCGCGTTGATGAGCTCTCTCCTTTCTACTCCACATGAACGAGTCCTGATATCAGCGCTAATTTGAACGTAAGCCACCAATTAAATGCTCCTCAAAACGAAACTAAAACAACACGTGTGGAGCAATTTAATATCTGCGTAACTCTACTTTGTTTTATATGACAAGATGCAAGATAAAAAATTAGCAAGTTTTCACTGGGGTCGTTTGCGAAAATGCTAGAGACCCTGTTAGTTTTTGTTCTTTTAAGTAAGTTATACAAATTTGACATCAAGATAGCAACAAGTTTTCGCAGTCACTCTGGAGGCAATGGGTCACCGTATTAATACGGTAACGAGTGAGAAAGACATTGTTTAATTCAATGAAGAGTACTTCCGTTTCCAAAGGTAACTCACGTTTACATCGCGCATAAAACAAAAAATTGGGTCTCCAATCCACACTGTGAAGGTGGTTGGTCAGCGAAGCTGCGATATCACCTGCAGCGATTGCCTACTGCACTATACGAAATTCCGCCGCCGGTCGCAGCACCCCGCCGCTGGTCGTATTGCCGTTTTTTCCCCTTTGCCGCTCCTAGTATTTACGCTGGTCCTCGGAGTCCTAACCATGCGTGGTTTATTCATCGCGGTGCTGCAGCAACAATGAAATCAGTTGCTATACTCCCGATTTCATCTTACGTTTAAGCGCAGCGGATGTTACGAGCCATCGGAGCCAATCGGAGGCCGTGTGAGTATGTTGAATGCGTGGTGTTTGTACTTTTCGCTTCAATCTTCTGACGTCTTTTTTTTTTTTCGTGAGAACGCCGACTCAAAAACACCCGCGGGAAAAGGAACGCGCTTCGCATTGTTCGCAGGCGCCGTTATCATTCATTTTGCGGTTTCGCACTCCACATGAGGGCTTCGAATGACGTCAACCCCTTTCGGAAGCAGTTGCAAACCTAATCTTGACCGGAACGCGTGGGAGGGTTGTTGCTATTGTTCACACACGCCTTACCATCCATCATGTGGTTTTTATGCCTGTTTTGTGTGTTTTTTTTATTGAAACAGATACTGGGCTCTATGCTGTATGCCTGATTTCAAAGGAGATATGTTGTTTTGCCTTCATTTGTTCAGCCGGGAGTTTTTTGCTTACAACTACCAACGACGCGAAAATTTCCTTGCTGGTAGAGGTATACAGCTTCGCTGTAAAGAAAAGGTTTTGCAGTGGAGACCCGGAAGCTCGAGGTCTTCGAGAAGAGAAATAAAAACGGCCTTGACTCCCTCAGGAAGCCTGTATATATCAGATACAGCGACGCTTCCAGCATGAGCAGGCATTCCATATCGGTACTAATTATAGAAAACTCATCCCATACATGCCGCAAAATATTGTTCTCAAAATAGATGGTGACAACACCTCCTCCTTAATTTATTCTTCCCCAACCCCACACAGTTATAACCGTTCAAACAAAGGGGTTCCACATTTTCAGACACCCATGTCTCCTTGAAAAGCAGGACGGCAATATTAAGGCACAATGGTTCAAGGAACGAGTTGATGTCCTTTTGTTTACTGCTGACAATTCTGGTTAAATGTGAATCTAAGAAAGGCTATGCTCAGCATTATCAAATCTATGTTTAAATGTGGACTCATCCTAGTACTTACAATCTTCCTAAGAAGCATTAGCCATGAAGGAATGGTAAGGCCATCAAACGGTACATATATTACGTGGGAGATTGAATTACGCGACTTCTTTTTTATATCACTTCGCCCTGTAAGTTTACAGTGACCGACGTGTCGTCTTTCCGTGCGTACACCTTTCCGACGGCTACCAAGAAAAATGCCCAGAGAGTTTCTCGCTTCCGGGCTATTGCTGCACCAAGTAACTGTACGTTTTGCCTCGTCAAATGCTCGTTAACGTAAATGGGAGTGGCGAATCCGCCTACGGCAATAATCTAATGTCGTCACTCGCACTTTTGGTTTTATTTTTACAGTAATGTGTTTATTTTTTGATCGTTGAACAAAGGGTACAATGAAGTCTTTTCGTTGTCTTTCTGAGTGAGGGACCCTATGAGGCATATCCAATATCAGCGTTCCTAAATGCTTAATGCCGAGCAGGTGCACCACACCAAGACATGCACTTCAGTAGCACGCTTAGCGAAAAGCCCGAACGCGATACCAACCTCCGCCACCATTAGGGAGTTTTAGAATAACGTACGCAATTTTAGCGCACGCTAGCGCTAAAGTTAGCGCTTGTATTAGCACACGCGACGCGAGAGAGTTTTAGAATAGTGTTTCTCCGTCGCGACGCAAAAGCCAAGCAGCTCGCGCTTGCGACGCCCAGAGCCACCAAGAGTCACAATTTTTATTTCACACGCGAAATGCTGTAACCTTAGAAGAAAAAAAAGATTTTTGGTTCAGAGTACCATTTTAGATTTGTTTAAACATGAGAATGCGACGCGACTCGGCAAGAGGTCTCATGTACTGACCTTCCGCACATCGTACCTTCGTCGAGAAATGTTCGCGCGTCGCAAGCATCAAGTTGCCGGTGATCGTTGTTAAGCCGAGTACAATGTCGTCCCGGATTGAAAATAGCAGTCGCGAGGATGCCGCCGACGTCGCGGTCACGACGCCCGCCAAAGCAGCCGCCGACATAATCCTGGAAGCCGCCATTTTTTAAACTCTGCTCGTCTTGGCTTTAGCCAACTTCATCATAAAATCCTCCTTGGAGAAGCGCAAAGACTCTGCGTACGCCCGCTATTTCCGAGAAATAGCGCACGCTAAATTCGCGCACGCAAAGCGCAAAAACCTGGTTTGCTTTCGGAGCATGCGCAGTGGCGACGACGCTATTCTTTGCGTACGCAAAGCTTTAGCATGCGGTATTCTAAAACTCTCTATTGACTAAATCCTGAGCGCAGTGACGGTGCCGTCGCGGTGTCGTCTCCGGCGCCTTTCTCGTTCGCTGGATGAGGTCCTGAAGTCATACGGGCCAAGAGGGCGCAAGGAAACAGGGCGCTGAGAAGCCTTCTTCCTTGTACGCACACTGAGCTGTCCTGGAAGATAGATCCCACGCGTGGGACGGCAAGCCGACACGTGCATCCGTTCGTAGCTACCGCCCGATACAAAATGGCCAAGCGGCTTCCCCGACGTATATATCCTGATAAACTAAAAAATAGCACAACAAAAAACACATGATAGGGAGAAGACAGGGGCAGGAAAGAGCGCAACTCACACCTGACTTTTCACTATCTAGGAAAGAAGAAGGACGAAGTTCGCAGTATCAGATCAGAGAAGAAAACATCGAGAAAATATTATACATCAAAATAAGAAAAAAATTTATTTGTAGACTTACAGTAAAAGAAAGAGCTATGCGGATAAATAAGTATCTTGCTTTTACTAAGGAGTAAAACAACACAACACAAAATGGAAAGAAAAAAGGTGAAGAAAGGGCGAAGACACCGGGTATGAGCTTGTAAACAAAAAATTCGCAACATCTCCACGTGGTGAATGGTGTTGATTGGGGCGAAGCTGTGGTGGTGCTGATGATACTGATTTTATTGTTCATAGGTAGTGCTGATGGTGCTGATTCTTTTTTTATTGCTCATAGAGTGGTGCCGAGTTCCGGGTCGCGTTTCGACTTCATTATTACTGCTTTATGGTCGGTGAAATGCAGAGCCAGTGGTTCTTCTAGCGGATCAGCTTGGATCCGCTAGAAGCACGGTGAACGCATCTCCACCGCTAAAGTCAACGGTCCATATCAGAAAGAAAATGTGTGGTATGGAACGTGGTTATATACGCACTTGAGCATTTGACCGCAGCGCCCTCTCGTCTATCAACGTTGAGCCAATCCATGCAAAGTTTAACGCGATTATATACGCATTTGACCGCAGCGCCCTCTCCTGTATAGACGTTGAGTGGCTACATGCAACGTTTCATCCATGACATCCCCAGCTCTTGAGTTACTACCACATCTCAGAGCCCCTACTCGTCCCGCAGTCGTGGCTGAGTGGTTAAGACGATGGACTAGAAATCCACTGGGGTCTCCCCGCACAGGGTCGAATCCCGTCGACTGCGCAAACATTTTTTCTTTTTTTTAAGAAGACAGATGGGATGGCAATCGATGTGAGCACGGACGCCGGACGCAGATCGGCTTTTGGGGTGGGCGACCTGTGCAGCCGCACAGGGCGCCATTCATAGGGGGGCGCAGAAAGGGCCGCCAGGTCATGCAGGGCTCAAACCTGGAGGTGATAAAAACAAAAACAAAAAACGACCGGATCGCTGAGGGCGCCCCCCCCCCCCTCCCTACATGTAGAAAAAGGTGGTGGCGCCTGCCGTTTGGCATTTCGGCCGCAAAACCAACGGCTATAGGTTCTTGTTATAACTGGCGTCCATCAGCTCGCAGCCACCTGCGGATGTTTTACTATAAAGAACCTCCCCTCTGTGAGATTCAAAGTGCCATGGAATGAATCATGAACGTGCAAGCGATCACCTCCGCACAGGTCTCAAATTATGACCGGAGTAGCGGAGCAAAATCTGACTCGCAAGAAGCGATGAAGCCAGCATGCCGCACTCTCAGAGCAACTCACCAAACGTTGGCGCCAACCTCATCGGCGATCAAATCAGTGTGTCGGAGCGAGTCACGTGACAAAATACTATTGGAACAAGTTTTTGCTCTTAGTTATCACGTGCATCGCTCAGAGGCTCTGATTGGCTCACAGAAAATGTAGGTTTCGCCCTTTGCCAAGTTATTCTGAGCCGAAGCATGGCTTCGGCTCAGGAGGTCTGACCGGGGGTTAAATAAACACATTCCCCCGGCATTGAGCTGCGCTTTGTGCAACGCTCGCTCTGGAGTCTCTAGCAGTAGGCTAAACGAACCGATGCCTCCTCGGCATCCGGTGAGCCTCTGTGCCCAGACGCTTCAACCCGGCTGAATATAATAGGTGTAAAGAACTTTGGATCCGCAGCTCTTTCTTCTTTGTGTGTGTGTGAGCGACCAGCGACGACTCCGGCTCGCAATGCCGATCAGTTTTGCTAACTTAAAATTCAGAAACCCGCCGCAAGAATCCCGAAAAGCGCTAAAAACCGCGAAATTTATAATGTTGCGCAAGAATGGCCGAATCTCAGCAGGCAGACCCTGGCGTCCGACATCAAACTCGAACTCTTACAGGGCAGCTCACGGACTTTAAGTTTCTCGTTTCCATTGTTCTGCAGTACGACATTCGTTTTCAAGTTAATGTTGTAAGCAAGAACATGCAATGCAAAATGAAGGACATCGTAGCAACCACCCAGCTGCTGAAAGCATGCAGCGATTACATCGACAATTATCGCAATGTCGGGTACGAAACTGCACTGGCAACTGCGAACGGTCTTGTCTAGAGCATGGGTGTAGAGTAGACAGAGAGATGAAACCGGCCCCTTGACTGCGGCGGAAAAAGCGCCAATTCAATTATGAGTGCCAAAACGAGGTTGATGGTGTCAAGATAAAAATCAAGTGAGAGTTCTTCTACGAAATGGTTGACACCGTAAAGATGTCGGCTGAAGAACGCTTCACGCAGATGGAGCAGCAGGTGAGCCCTTTGGGGTTCCCTTACGACCTCACCCGACTTCCGACAAAGCAGAACTTCTTAAACTGTGCCTAGGCCTTGACCATGCACTCAGACACGTAGAAAGAACAGACATCGACGGTACAGAACTCTGCGTGGAGCTGATCTACCTATGCAGCCTGCTGCCCACTGGATGCAGTGCTCGCCAGGACGTCCTCCAGTTCATTCTGGACAACCATCTATGCGACAACTTCCTTATACGTGGGTGTCATTGGGGATCCTCCTCACTTTGCCAGTGTCACTGGCCACCGCTGAAGGAGTTTCTCAAAATGAAAGCTTAATAAGACATACCTAAGATCAACCATGGCAGATGACATGCCATCGTCATTGGCAATTTTGTCCATTGAAAACAGGATAGCGTCTAGCCTGGATATGTCGTAAGCCGCAGCCCAATTTGCGATGTTGAAGGCTCGGAAGGTCTCCTTTTAGGGTATTTGACATGATTAACTTCTGCTTTTGTTTTTTTCTTTCCGTCAGAGCTTTCCATGGGGGACCCACAGCTGAAATTCGGGTTAATCTGAGAAATAAAGGTATTTTGAACCATTTGATCACGGTGCCGACAAAACTCTCAATGCTCGCGAACGTCGTTCGTTTTCAGGATGTGGTTCTTGACTGACAACGACAAAATCGCGACCAGTCGTGCTGGGTCACTCTGGCATATTCACTAACAACGTGATGTTGGGTGCGAAAATAGGGAGAGGGGGGGGGAGGGCGCGCCACGGCCGCAGTTTGCCCAGGGTGCTTGCTGCTCTATGGCCGGCCCTGGCCGGACGGATGGACAGGGGCTAGACCCTAAGGAGCTTCGCCCCTAAAACATAAAAAGAAAGAAAGACATTGCATTTTACAGTTCCAGGGAAGCAGGGCTCAAACACTGTAGTTCCTTCGCCGACAGGGCCACTGAAGGTGCACTCGACACAATTTTCGCCTTTGAATAGTATGACCTAGTTTCGAAAAGATATCTCGCCCGCTTGTCATGAAATCATTTGAGGATTTGTGTTAGGTAATGACAGGCTTTCATCGGCAATCACAAACGTGTATCACTTGATGTCCAGATGTTCATGATTGTAGGGACAGTGCGTGATCTCCGATTGTGTGCCACACCAGCCGGGTTGTCCTACAGTCTTTGCCGCAGGAAAATGGTATTTGGCACACTATCCCGTAGAGGCAGTTGACACACTGGTGTATGTGTTTTACTGCACATTCTTGATGGACAGCCGGTTGTGAGTTAAGCTTTGCAGAGTCTCTTTTTTCTTTTCAGGTGCGGAGACGCACCCTTGTACACGCAAACCTTAATGCAAGTCGCTTTAAGTTGAGGAAATTTGATGGATCTACGGCAATACGGCAGAGCAGCGTCGCTTTCCTTGCTTCTTAGTTTTACTTTGGACTTCAGCATGCTTTCAGCTAAATCCAACACTATAGATAGATGCTATCCTGGAAATTCAAGTCGTTTCACTTGAAAATAAAAGCTCTCATCAGCTTTGTGGCTGCGTGACTTGGTGAGGGCTGCAATCAAAGAATTGGTCGCAATACCTCTTTTTTACGTTAAAGAGTGCCGATTCGTAATGAAGGAGTTTATTTTTGATCGCCGGTAGCATGTCTAGCACACGTGGAGATCTTGGAAATGAAGTGTTGGGTCCAAAAATGGTCGGGTGCCATGTGTAGGAAGTTTAGTGGGCGAACGTGAGCCCCTGCACATGTTCTAAGAAGGTCGTCTGAACGTTGTTAATAATTTAGAGTCACTTTCCGTTGGTAACTCTTTTAAGAGAATGAGGTAGTCGTCAACGTATCTGAATATACGCTTGTCCTGGCAGGTGGAAAGGTTTTCGATGATGATGCGGAAACTACCGGCTAGAAAAACGTCATACAGCACTGGTGCCACCCACGATCCAATGCAAGTGCCTTTCGTCTGCAAGTAAGACTGATAATTGAATGACACTATTATGAAGGCAAGGCAGAACTCCAGAAGCTCTAGAAAACACTCTACTGTTATGCCAGATTTCGATTAAAAATTCGAAGCTCCATTGGCCTTTATGCACTTGGTCACTGCAGCAAACAGTTCCTTGTGTGGGATTAACTAGAATAAATCCTCCACATAAAGTGAAAATCTATAATGAGTGGGAAGAGCATTTTTATGTTAGAGATTGTATTACAGCGCCACAATTAGGAACCTTGAAAGGGTCATCCAAGTGGAGGTTGGACAGATGGCGTAGCAGAAACCGTGACAAGGCCCCTGCCATGACCCTTTGTCAGTGATAATGACGCGGAAAGTGCGTCCTTCCTTATGTTTCTTTGGCGTGAAAAAGATTTCTAAGTTGACTCTTTTTGTGGTGCAAATTTGCTTTCTGAGTTGCACCAAAACTAGTCAATGGCAATATTGATGTGGTCTGACTTTGACAGGTTTGCTCTTAAAACCTGACAAGCGGCTGAAGTTTTTTTTTTTTTTCCAATAGACACTTCAGTTGTTTTTTTTTAGGTAGAAGGCTCTAGGTGCAACTACGAAGCCGCCTTTCTTGTCTGAAATTAACAGGTTTAAGTTATTCTGTTCGAAATATTCAAGAATGCAAGACACATTTATCTTGGTTTCACTGATAGGACCCGCTTTTAACATCACGTTAACACATTTATCGATGCATCGGGTTCTGTCAGACTCTTAGACTTTACCACAAATCTCATGAATATTTTGTAACATGTGTACTCCCTGTAACAGGCTTGAGCTGAGCTAGTTGGTTCATACTCATGAATTAAGGCCAGCTGAAATAGGAGAAAACATACACATAAAGAAAAGACCATTCACACCGCTGGTGTGAATGGTCTTTTCTTTATGTGTATGTTTTCTCCTAGTTCAGCTGGCCTTAATTCATGTGTACTCCCCGCCTAGTACGCACTGTACAAATTTAGGACCTTTCTCGAGTAGATTGCTAATGCCTAAAGGAAAAGATGCACCCCTAACAATGTGACGCACTCGCCTTGTCTTGTCGTAGACCTTTAAGATGAGGAACGTAGGTCTACCACATGAATTCTGTCATCTGGTTTGCGCTCTGTAGTAAGGCTACATATTTTGACCATGTTGAAAAACAGCGCGACTGGGACGAGGACTAAAAAACGAAGAGAACATAAGACAAGATTGTCTTGCGTTTTCTTCGTCTTTTTGTCCTCGTTCTATTCGTGCTGTTTTTCAACATGAACTCTTAGCAACTTGCCCAGTTATCTACCCTTATTTTTTGACCCATGGCCTTCACCGTATTTCTACCAAGCAAGAATACGCAGGGCACATTTGGTAAAACCGGACATGTCTCCTAATTCAAGATACCTAATTCTGACACAGTAATGACGCAGTAATAAAATATCTAACAGAAGAATTTCTCTTCCACTCAATATGGCTTCTCACCTGATGTGCAGGATTTGTTATACTCTATCCCACATAAGGAACTGTTTGCTGTAGTTTACAAGTGCATAGATGCCAATGAAGCTTTGCATTTTCAAAACAACTGTGGCACAACGGAATAGTCTTTTCGAGAGCTTCTAGACCTATCCCCCATAATAGCGTCATTCTATGATCAGTCTTACTTACAGAATAAAGGCATTTGCATTGAATCATGTGTGGCACCAGTGATGTGTGCCATTTTTCTAACCGGTTGTTACCACACCATCATCAAGAATTTTTTCCACCTACCAGGTCAAACATATAATCAGATACGTTGACGACTACCTTATTCTCTTGAGAAAGTGACCCTCGTGCAGTTACTCTTACATTATTAACAACATTCAGACCATTTTCTTAGAACATGCGCAGGGGCTTAAGTTCACTTTGGAGTTCGCTGCAGTTGGCAACCTGCAGTTTTTGGACCTAAGACTACATTTTCAAAATACTCAGGTGTGCTAAACATACTCCCCGCCGTCAAAAAAAAAAAAGAAAAAAAAAAGCTCCTTTAATACATATCGGCACACTCTAAAGCACATAAAAAGAGGTATAGCGACCAACCACCAAGTCATGCAGTAACACAGTCAAACAGAGCTTTTATTCTAAAGTGCCACGACTTGAATCTTCAGGAGATCTCCTACCTATAGTGCTGGATGTAGCTGAAAACATGGTGAAGTTCAAAGAAAAACTCAGAAGCATAGAAAATCGACGCCGCACCCGTTGCATTGCCATACATCCATCAAATGTCCCACAACTTATAGCGAGTTGCATTATGGTTTAGTGTACCGTGGTGCTCTCATCACTTGAAAACCTAAAAAGACTCTGCCCATAGATTTACTCACAGCCGGCTGTCCATCAACAATGTGCTGTAAAACACACGCACCGGTATGTTAACTGCCTTTGAGGAATAGTGTACCAAAAAGCTTTTCTCCAATGGCAAAGTTTATGTTGGACAATCTGGCCGGTGTGTGGACACAAGACTCAGAGAGCACGCACTGTCCCTACAATCATCACGTTCTGAACATCTTGCAAAACATGTTCGTGACAGCCGATGCAAACCTTCATTTACCCATACACAAATTCTCAAGCGGTTTCATGACAAGCGGGCGAGAGAACTTTTGAAGCGCGGGTCATAATATCCAAATCGAAAATTATGCTAGTGTACGCTTCAGTTGCCCTGTCGGCGTAAGGTCTAGCAGTATTTTAGCCTAGCTATTGGAAACTTGTAAATATGAATGTCTTTCTACCTTTTTTTATTTGCATACAAGCTTATGCCTGGGGAACGTGGCCTGAATTTCGCCCTTTCTTCATGTTTTTTCTTTTATCTTTTCCAGTTTGTGTTTTTTACTCTTAGGAAAATTAAGATACTCATTTATTTGCATAGCCCTTTCTTGTACTATAACTCACTTGTGCTATAACTT
>JAZHYW010028528.1:0-15754 GCA_037355805.1 Ixodes ricinus | reverse complement strand
ACTTGAAAGTGAATGGATCATTCAGCATGTTCTCTCTGTGGAAAGTTTTTGTTAACTTGGTTCTACTAAGAATCTATTACGAAGTCTACGATATGCCGAACTCCTTCATATTAATGTATTTTTGTGAGTATCTGTTTCGTATGAAACATACAGAGCTTCTGAAGTAAATCATGTATACATGAATCTGGTCCAATAAAATGTTTTCGAACCACTTACTGCTGTTGACCCCAAAATGCTCCGCTAGTCAAGAGTCAATGTGGTGATTATGTAACTTCGATGTTTTACAATAGGAAAATAACAAGAAATACACCTCTGTTTTGTGAAGAAAGTTGAAATATTGTTTGACACATTTTGCACAGATTCGTATCGTAAACATTAAAAAAAGTGTTCCAATATTAGAAAAAAAACACAAAAAAAACAGTGGCTTTGGGAGTCGATGAGCTCGCGAGAGCCGAACGAGGAGCGAGGCGGGGAGGAAAGAGAAAAGAAGGGCACCGGAGAACCGGAGCAGAAACGCCCAAACCGAAACCGAAACTAACTTGACCGGAACAGGAATCAGATTCTGCTTAATGCCGCCCGCTAGGAGCGCTACCAGTCACTCGTCTATCTGGGCCGCTGGGGCCTAGGGCAGTGTCCGCTCTTTACCTTGTGTATATTACTCTATAGCCTAGCATTCTTCTTCCCGGCCGCCGCAGCGAAAGGACGCAGAATCATGAGTCTTACGCAGAAGCGGTGATAACGGCCACCCCACGAACGCTGTGTATCGACTACACATTCCACTGAAGGAGAGGAGACTAGAGTGGAGAGGCCATGTGCGCGATGCGTGTCAGGTGAGGAGCGAACGCCTCGCGAAGTGCACGCAGCTGGTAGAGAGAGAGAGAGAGAGCGGAGTATGCGCGCAACGCGCAGCTGTTGGAGAGAGGGAAGGAGGCAGAGTTGTGCATGCGTAGTGTGAGTGCGGACTACGACGCCGCGGGACATAGACCCGAGCAAGAGATGCGCCGCATCTACAAAACTTTAAACAGCTTAAATGGAGAAAGGATATCATAAAACGATCTTACAACGAAGACAAAAAGAATTTTTAGGAGCTATATTTACGGCGCAAAATGAATTTGTAGTTGGTGCCCGCCGGAGCCGCCGCTGGTCACGTGGTAGGCCCGCGAGCCGCCAAAGCCACGCCGCCGCCCACGCTGAGCATTGTACGACGCCGCTTCAACGCGTTTCTCCACGCCGCCGTCGCCGCCGCACAAGTTCGTGTGCTTCGGGGCGCCGCCGCCGTCATCTGATCGGCGCACAGGTCTATCCCCAAGCAGCACAAAACGTCGTGGAAACGTCGAGAAAAGGTCCCTGACGTCCGTGACGTCCCGCGTGACTTCGATCACGTTTTTTCGATGTTGAGGTGACGTCCTTATATAACGTTCCATTAAAGTCCAATCAGTGACGTTGTGACGACGTTGTATTTCAACTCAAACGTCGTCAACGTTCCCACGACGTCGATGCACGACGTTCAGGCAACGTCCAACGCTCACGTTTCTTTGACGTTGAAGTGAAGTTCATAAATGACGTTCCATTATCGTCCTGTCCGTGACGTGCTGGCGACGTCATGTTTCAACTTCTACGTCGTCATCGTCGCCACGACGTCAAGACAAGACGTTTTAGCAGCGTCGAACACTCACGTTTCTTCGACGTTAAAATAAAGTCCATAGTGACGTTACATTATTGTCCCGTCAGTGACGTTTCAGCGACGTCGCGTTCACACCTAACTGTCGTAAACGTCATACAGGACGTACTGGCAACGTCGACCACTCACGTTTTGTTCAACGTTGAGGACATATTTAAATTACGTTCCATTTTTGTCCTGTCATTGACGCCCTGGCGATGTCATGCCACAACCTTTGTTTTGTGTTTTTTTAGCTTTTCCAGCTCCATCTCCAGCCGCAGAATCACGTATAATACGCGTTCACTGTTAAAAGCTTAATTACAGCTGTGGTCAAGGTGACACTGCTCAAGAGCCGCAAGCAAAACTTAATTTTTGAGAGCTTGAGGAATTTATTTATTTATGCATTAATTTATTTATTTCAAGATACTATTAATTGCACATGGGATTACGCTAGGGAGGGCATATACAAAACTCAATGTACACTGAAGGAAAAAAATAATATGAAGGCATGTTGGGAATATCATTCCTTTTACATGTGCTTGTTATACTTTTGGTTTGTTTAAAATATTGTTACGGTTTTAATTTGCGAAGTCAAGCCCATGAAGTGAAGCCCATGGCGTCTAGAACGGATCGAATTGTGCCATTCTTGTTTTTTGCACGCGCGTTGTCGTCTTCCTTGGGTCCTGGGACGCGCCACAGGCGCCGTCGCCACACTATTCCCTCTCCAGGTGATTTCAGGCATGCATCATTTCCTGGGAGCATCCATACTGCTCCGCGACCACCTGGCATTGACGTCACTTCCAGTATGGGCGAAATTTGAAATATTCCCGTCGTGTTCAAAAATAGGTTGAATATGATCCACAATATCCGTAAAATGACAATCGCCCGTTTGTATTTTGATCCTGGTGGCTGTATTTTTCGTTATAAACGGCCCACTCTGGCAAGCGCTCGGAGAAGGCCCAGCGCAATCGTGACGTAAGTCGTCTCAAACGAGCAAAGCCAGGCAAAGCTACGGCGAGGCTGACGTCGAGAGGATGGCCTAGTCGTTCCAGCCACCGAAGCGGCTGCTTTTGTACGAATTTTGAGTGACGGGTTAATCTTCTATAATCTTGTAGGGGACAATAGCGACTTCTGCGACTCACAAAAAGGATTCTCGGAAAGAGGGGAGTTCCTCCTTCCCCCTTCTCTCGTCGTGGCCGGAGGCGAGACGACTTCCGTCACTAGCTCTCAAGGTTCCTAGACGAGCATTACAAACGAGGCGTTAGCGACATCCACCAGGTGCTCTTTGCTAATCGTTTAATTCGTTTTAAAATTCCTTTTCGAGACTTTTTTAACAAGATATTGGTATGTTCCATGTGATACTGCTCTTTTGGACACATATAGACCAAAAAATGAGCGCCGAAATTTCGTTGTAGTATCCCTTTAAGGTTCGGCAATTTCTCTTCGTGTTTTGTTACCCATGCTCACTTGCGCACAACCACAAGATTCGCATCAACATCACCGTTCATCCACCAGCATAACCGAGCACATCAGCACATTAGCGCTTTCGGTAGCTCGGTGCGCAGTCTTGTTACGTGACTGTCAAAACAGATCTTGCTTTCTTTGGCACTGATGACGTACCCAAACAAAAATCGGCCCGCCGGCACCACACGGTATCGGAGCACAATTTCACTGCGCACTTGCGCATTTTGAACACTACCCCGAAAAATAAATGCCCGGCAATGACGAAATCCGGTGAAGATACTGTCGACTTAGTTTTGTGTAGATTGGCACTCATTATGCCAACGCGTTGAATGCCCCAGATGACGGTCCAAAAAGCGTTCAACTCCACACTGCCTACGTGTCGCGGCAAAAAAAAAAAAGAAAAAAACAGAGAAACAGAACCGGCGCCAACGCGGTGCGAGAGAGAGGGGAAAGGCAGGCAGGAAAATGCAAGTGGCATCTCCATAGAGCCCCATGCGATGCGTCAGGAAACTCGGCAATAGTGTGCGAGACCACGCGTGGCGGACGATACGTGGTCACGAGCGATCGACAAGCGTTCAGATCGGCCGAAAGCTTTCTCCGAAAGTCAGTTCACTAGCAGTGTGGCCAGCTTGGGCTATATACAGTCCATGCTTGGGCTACGTCTGCTTCGTTGGCGTCAGAATTTCGTGCGCCGGCCACGTGGCTACCTTGGGCTAGTTCTAGACCGGCGGACCTTTGTCGAACCTCAGGTTCGACGTCGAACTGCAAGGCCTCGGCTGGTTCACTTTCGAACTTTGATCAGGTTCGGAACAAGCAGGCTCGTCGTAAACGGCTAGATCGAGAGGAAGAGGAAAGAGAAAGGCTTACCAGCATTTACCACCGACTTGTGGGGCCTTCGCATTCACGCGGTCCGAAGCAATGCTTGCAGAGTTTCAAGCGGTCACCCGCTTGACCGCGCAGTGGAGCAGACCAAACGGATTCACGCTTACCGCAGGCCCGGTAGCGACGCCTTCGCAGCGCGGACGCATAGGGCGCTGCCCGGACGAAAATCTGCACTCTGCCGAATGCAGCTTTGGCGCCCATTCTGCAGCGTCCACGGCGGACCAGGTGCGTAATCGGATGTGAAGTCACGCAGAAGTTTCGCCGTGCCGAACGATTGCCTACCGTCCGGTTCGCTGCCCGCCGCTCAAGAAAGGACAGACATAGCCAGGAAGTAGCGTGAACATGAATCAACGACACTCGTAATGCTTCGCAAAAAAAAAAAGGAGCAGGGGGACATCACGCTGACGACCTGATGACATCGGGGTTCTGGTTTCAATGACGCCCAGTGTTGTGGCTGCTCTGCGGCTGACGTACTGAGCTTTTATTGTATGCCCACACCCTCCGGGCCGCGCAATAGCGCTGTGCGCCATTGTACGTCCGAAAAGCTACGACGGACGCGCCAGTTTTGTGCGGATATTCATCCTTCCGAAGCTTTTCCCGAAAAAGTCACAAGTAACACATTGTACACCAGGCGGTCCAACTGCAGTGCTGAGACAGAGAGTGTAACGTGCGTTGTATGAGCGTGAGAAATTGCTAACATAAGGCTTAAACTCCATTGAGTTGCCCATGGCGATGCGTCGGGAAACTCGGCAAGTAGAGGGCGAGAGAGAAAAGTGGGAGAAGATAGTGGCGACGAACAACTGACAAGCGTTAGTTCCGGGTACACCCGGTCAGCTTTTTCCGAAAGTCAGCCACTAGCGACGGCCGTCACGTCTACGGGGTCTACGAGGCAGGCTGCTTGTCGCCGTGATTTTTTTTCGAGTCTGCATCTCTGTCGCGAAAATGTTTACGTTTAAAGTCTGCATATAGTGGAAGTGCTGCGATTCGCTCAAGTCGCCCCTATGAAGAAGTCAGTGATCGCCCAAAACGCCGTCGTGTTCAGTCACGGCTCGCGGGCCTTTTTCAAGGCCGTGACGCTTCACACGTTGAATCGTATTATTGCTCGGGTCAAGGTGACTGTGAGGATATGAATGACGCCCCCCAGAAAAGAAGGGGCAGTGCAGATAATGGCGCGTCAAGTCCAGTTTTCGATCAAGGCTCTTCAGACGCTTCCGACCATCCCAGTCAAGAATGCCCAGCGGACGGGACCCCACTTCTGAATCCACTCCCGTGCACGCCGCGAGAGTACCAGCTATGTGCGATGGGGTGGGTAAAGCACGCGCGTCAGCGGATTAATCGGAAGCAGAACAAGGTAAGCGGTGGAACATTCCGCGCAGCGTGACATCGTCCCTTGTTCATTTCTTTACGTGCATCTTTGTTTTATACATTTCTGGCTGACACATCCAGGGACGTCTTTTGGCGGCGCTCCGTATTGTATCTCGTGCCTGAAAATGCTCAAATAAACAGTTCGTACCAAACCTGTGTTTTAGTTACTTCCTTCGTACTTGCATGAGAGCATCTTTGCCTTCGCAATAATACTCAAAAAAGTATTTTTTTTTTTAGTGAGGGGGGGGAGGACACAACGTCTCCCCCACAACGCCTAGGGAACGTCATTTGGAATGGTGTCTCGACGTTCTATGAACGTCGTTGGTAGTCCGGATGTCGTAAACACACGTATCATAAACGTCGAGAGAGGACGCAACGGCCCAGTGAGACGTGCATGTGACGTGTGACAAGCCTCATTGGGAACGTTCTCTCGACCTTCTGTGCACCTTTTCTCGCGGACATTTAAAGGTTTCATCGACGTCGAAGGAAGGTAACGTCCGGACCTTCGACGTTGTACGACGTCACGTTACAGACGTCTTCGACGTTCTTTCGACGTTTTCTTCACGTTTATGTGCTGCTTGGGTGTTATACCCGGCCTTCTTCGAAACACCCATACTTACCCGCAAATATTTTCTCTAAATATAAAAGTGCCCCTGCGTGGCTGTGCTGCGCGGAGCATGCGCATCGTCACCCAGCGCCTAACCAAATACTTTCCGAAAAAGCAGGTATCACTCCGCGAAAATTCCAGTGGCACTGACGCGGACACGTTTTGCGTAGTTGGAATGCTGGACGCGTGACAGCGTCGGAGGTTCTCCTTTCAATCGCGTAAAGGGGGTAAGGTTGGGTAGGGGGAGGGGGGTTGCCAATTTTTATCGTCGGGGGATACTCTAGCGATAGTTGTGACCGCCTTAACTGCTGTCTTAGCCAACCAAGTATTTGAGTGCGCTGGCGAACACCCTCTGTCCCAAAGTTTGGATTGCGCGACGCGACACGCGTTTTCTGGCGCAGCAAACCCACACCACTAGGAAAATATTCGGCGCTCTAAACACGCTGTTTAGTGCAAATGAGCGGAGAGAAATTTATTGTTCCTAATAAAGTATTTGGAACAACAGCGCAAGAAGTTGTGTTTCGCAGAAGGGTCGCTGCGCTTTTCCAAGTGCTGTGTGAATTGTCTCGTTTCACCTTCTACCGCCAGGGAAACTATTGGTTTCGCACTAACCTCGCAGCCTTAATGACCATATAGGAAGCTATGGTATTAGATATTACACACATTAGTAATATAATACTTACGATGCGAAGTCGTTTATTTTCGTCCAATAAAAACTCTTCGAAGTCTCGTACGGAATTCATAAGAGCTCTTAAAACTCCTTCCTCGTGGCGGTACACAGGAATAGTGGAACCTCCGAGAAGAATTTTTCTCATGTGTTCCAGAGTCTGTAATTAATAAAACAAATCTTCACTGTTTGCAAAGCGAGACACAAGAATCAGATATTTAAGTAAACGTTCCATCGTTGCACGGATAAATTTTGTATTCACATTGATATTGGCTTTCTTAAAAGACTCTCGGCAACTGGATAGGCAGAAAGAATAAAGAAACCCTACCCGTCACCGTAACCGGTAGCGGGAAACTTTTCGGTAACGTAGTAACCTACTCGTTAGTCTCTTTCAATACAGCAACGGGTAACGTACTTACGTTACTTATTTCATGTAACGGGTATCGTACTTACGTTACTCGTTACTTCTTCTTCCCAAGACAAACATAAATTACACTTCACGATTTTTTGTTTTTAGTCGCTAATTCATGTAAATTTTTAAGTATTTTTTTCTATTTTCGTTTTGTCCCGCGAGTATTTAGGTAAAACCGTGAAAAATAAAGTAATTATGTTCAGTTTCTTTATGAACACAAGGTTTCTTGAAATATGGCGCTTAGGCACACATGTAGCGTCAAAACAGTAAAACGTGTTAACTCATAATTTAAAAAAGTAACGCCAAAGTAACGTGCGTTACTTTTTTATCGGTTATGGTAATGCGTTCCTTTATTTGCAGGTTACAAGAAACTTATTGTAATACCTTCTTATTTGTTTGTTTTTTTTTGGGGGGGGGAGGGGTGCTTTTAAACTGAATATTAGCATCCTCCAATAATACCAACAGTTTGCCCGCAGACGCTTATACTTAAGGCCAAACGCAGCTGACGCTACTAGCAGACGTGACCAATCAGTGTCAGAAGCTCAAATCGCTGAGCCATCCCTGTACATGACTTCTTCAGGAATTATATAACATGGACAGAAACATAACAAACACCATGTTGGTGAGATTTTGAAGCTGTATAATTGGTCCCCATCAGCCCGTCGCCTCGGTATAAGTCTGTACTTGAGGTGGAAGAAAGTATAAATATTGGAGTCGATGTTGGTGTTGGTAAAACGCACAAGCGTGGCTAGCGACTGTGTCGACAAAAAGCTTAAATGTGAGCGGTTCGGGACGTCATAAACCCGTGCCTACTCAGTTTTGAATGACTCTTTCGATGTCACCGAAGACATCTAACGTGGACATTTTGGCCACTGACGTCTCGACTTCTCGATCGCCGGCTAGTATAAAGTGGGAACGAAGGTCGGTATGATCAGAGTGTTTCAAATACCGGCCAGTATCTTTAAATCGACCGCAAAACTCAGTTTCTCAACCGATCGCACGACAATTTTGTGCAGCGTTGCCCTCAAGTGGTTCATTTGTTCTATAAAAGTTGCAAAGAGCAAACTTTCCTGAGGTAAAAGTAAAAAAAGAAAAAGTCTTAACTCCTATGAAAACGCAGCGAAGCCACCGGTCTTCAAGCAATAGGGCGCCGTATTCTTTTAAGACCGACGGCTTTCCATAGAAATAAATATATCTTTATTTCTAACTTTTTTGTCAGCTAAGTTCGCTCTTTGCAAATTCTATAAAACAAATAAACCACCTGTGGGAAACGCTGCACAAATTCGTAGCGCGATAGGTTAAGAAACCGATTTATGCGGTCGATTGAAAGAGACTCGCCGTTATTTGAAACGCCTTGTACAATAATCGAGCACCAACCGATGCGCATTTATCTTCCCGACTACTGTAGCTGACGCAGTGAGATCAGGACTCGAAAGAACTCGTGAAATCTGTAAAAAAATGCCTCCGCGCATGAAAAGGCATAGGGCGACAGTACAATAACATGGCATTTGTTGAGAGTTGGAACCGCAAGTACGTCACGTGCAACGGCCCTAAAGGCAAGTCCTACCGCATCCTCCTTTCCAACGTCGCGATTGTGCTCACTCCGGACCACGAAGTACCCCAAAGTTACTTCGTCCAGATGTTGATGAGCGCAAAGAGAGAATGAAAGGGAAAAGAGAAAGTCAAGGGAGTTTGTCCTTGTGGAGACAATTTTGCAAGTGGTTTTTATACTCCATTAACACGGCCAGCCTATAGGGGATGCTCACACGACGCCATATTTGAGCGCGTTGTTTAAAGGGCATGCTCAGAACAAGCTCATGTTGATAAACTGCTAAGACCGTCAATCTTGAAGATGCGGAAGACACATTGAAGAAGGACTGCGAAAGCGCGCCGTCAGTACGGGCTCAGCAGTCGCGCACACAGCAATGGCCACCAGTGAAAACCCCTATATAGGTACATTTAGCATACGTCCCTTTCTAACCGTCGACTTAGCCCGCGCTTCTCCGTCGTTTGCACGTCCACGCACGAAGAACCGCGAACTGACTCCCCTCCGTTATTTATGCGAAAGCATTAACTGCACCATGGAGCGAGCCGACGTCATCAACCGCGCCAAGCCGCAGATAACTTCCCGCAGCCGCGATTTGAGGCATCCCAACTTTGAAACCACGCAAAAGCCACGCGAAGCGGCAATGATATGAAGCCGAAGCGGCCGAAGTCTGAGAGATGGAGCCGCAGTGCGCCAGTTTCCATTAGCGCCACCCCATGGCGCTGCGCACCCGCGCCATAGCAGAAACTGCAGAGGTGCCGAGAGGATCAGCGGCCGCGGCACGAAGAACGACATTCTTGCTTTCGCATTCACAACTCATTAGAAGTGGTTAGGTGTACCTCGAGCCCTTTTTCTTTTTTAAACGACCTACTACAATTTTCTAATACCACATTCACACGATGATAAACGTGCCTATGTAATATGCACCTTAATCATCGCGTGAATGTAGTACTAGATAGATGTAGTAGGTCATTTCAATAATTTTGATATGGAAACAACGAATTCATTAGGTTTCTATACAGCTTTCTTTTTTTACCTTGATTTGGCCATTCATGTGCCAGAATAGAAATAAAGTTACTCCAAATGGTCACTGACACTCCGTCGACGCCTTCCCGCATACATCCTACCGTTATAAGGTATTTTGATTTTGGAAATATAGGAACGATCTATCAGAACTAGCTCTATGTTAGATAACGTGACTTTAGAAAAAAAAATAGCAGCTAACATTATTAATTCATATTTCACAATAGGTAATTGGCGCGAGTGCATTCTCACATTCGCCCTCCTGTGTTTATATTGGACTCCTCGTGATCTTGAACCAACAATTCGTTACAATCCTACCCAGCGGGTTAAGGACGGTTTGCACATTTGTGTTTGACGGTGGTCGCCTGCGTTGCAACCGTTTGCCTCCTATCCGCTATTATGTAAACCGCAATTATTTGTTCAATCGTGATTCTCCAATAGAAAAAAAATCGCACAAGCTTTCCTTTGTTAACAGAAGAAGGCATGCACCTCTAAATATGGTATTTCATCTAGAAAATTTATGAATTGCAGAACGTACCACCCTCTCCACGAGCTCATTGTCCATTGCCAAAGATGCTCCAAAGCTGCTGTCGCATTTTCTGAAAACAAAATAAATGCGGAACTAATTTTCAGGTACGTACCGAGTTGAAGGAAAGCTCATGGTACGATAAGCCTATAAATTATATTGCGATGCAGAGTGCTAATCACAAAATATATTTAATTTAGAAACGTTTTACCCTCAGCTTACATTCTAGACAGCATGCGTGCATTTCGAAAGCTGTGAGGATAGTCACTTTTTCCGGTCGTAAATCTAAATATGCGCCTTACCTGAAATTCGGAGGTGACATCATGTACCCCATAATATGGTAGATTTTCGTTGTCTCGAGGTTTTTTTGTACAGGCATAAACTGCAAAATGAAGCCAATACTGGTGAATGGCTCTCAGCGTTGATGGAGAAAGTGTACACTTTTTAACACGCAACATATAAAAATACTTCACTTTTTTTGTTTTACAAGACGTTCAAAATCTCTACTCTGTAGAACCCTCGGCTACTTCGACCTTTCAGATAGGTCGTAAAAATATTTGCAATCCAATACGGAAGCGGTAAAGTCATGCAAGGTCAAGTAGTAGCCCGAATCGACCTTTTTCAAAGGTCCGTCAAGCAACATTAGAAGTCACCATATGTGAGACACGAAGTGCACGATTGCATCCGATTACTCGCCGAACCTTGAAGCAGGCTTTGTGTCCAATGCATGCTCAGAGTAAAGTAACTGAATCCTGGAAAAGAGTGCCAAGCTCCCAGTATGGTCGCCATATTGGTTTATAAAATGAAAGATTTCTTCTTCACCGCTTCCTTCATGGTAAACCGACCTAAATTCGCTGACACGGGTAGCTTTATACGCGTACCTATATTTGCGATATTGCTGTCCACACACCGGAAAAATAAGCCTACAGTTGCATACCGCCATCACATGCGGTATCGGTGCTTGGAGGCATCGAAAAACAATTTTCTTGTCTTGAAATACGCAAGAACAAGAATATCTTGCTAAAAGGTCCATGGAGATGGGCGTGATTGGTGAGTTGATTGCATACACAGTGTCAAAGATGTTTATATTGGCGAGGTACGCCATAAGGACGATGATGGGCCATGGCGATCATGGTGCGACTGGATTAGAACGACCCTCTGGAAGCATCGATGGTATGAAGGGGCCGAAATGGCGATTGCCATGGCAACGGACACCGATAAGCCAATCACCTCGCGAGGTTTTGGTCGTCTGTATATTAGTATCTGATTTTCGTCCAGCTAGAAGGCAGGGAAGGCAATGGCGCTACTTTCCCAGGCTCCAGTTCAGCTCAGAGCAGCTGATCAAGGTATAATAGACAGGAGTAGGCGCGCACCTTTTGAAAAGATTCTACTGTGTTTTTAAGAGATTAAAAGGGCCTTTCGCGGAGGATATTTTGTTCAACAAAAAGCTGTGTTCCTCTGTGAAATATATATTCGAAAATGTTGTAAAAATCGTTTTTCAAGAATAATAAAAGTTTAGTTAAAATATTAACTTTTAACGTTAGAAATCCTATTTTTCATTTAAAATAGAGCTTGATATAGAATTGGGAACATTTCTTGCCCCAAACTGAGAGCAATATTTTGTCTGCCTTACAAATCAATAAACCCTTTGCAAACTCGAAGCGATCCTATCGATGTAGTGCCGCGCAAAGCATCTGTGGTTAACTTCGGCTACCGTTTCGGTTTGCGATTGGTCAACCTTAATTCACCACATCCCGTCATGACCAAATGCAGTGCACGCATTTTTAGATATGTGAATTTCGTTAAATTTCTGGTGTTGCCTCCAAATAAAAATAGAATTCCGGGGAACGTTTTGGGGGCTCTCGATGTACTACAGTTTGTCGGCAGGTAAACAAAGGAAAAGTAAGTGTGCTGAACCGATCATCCTGTTCCATTATCTCAATGTGATAAGACTTCGTAAATGATCCGTAACCCGTGAGGGTCAAGCTGCACTCTGGAGTGATAGCCCGGCCGCCAGAAAGGTATGGGACGAGGCAGGCTTTACTCATACTCCTCGCTAAGTCTCGGCAGGTTCTTACGGCCGCTGGGGTCCCTAGTTTCAACAGGGGCTTTCAGGAAGATTAATAGGTGCAGTGTAAGCGAGTGCTGACTTTATTTTCATGCAGTGCAGAGATGCACTACTTGGTCAACGGGGCAATAAAATCAAAACCATGCCCCTTTTCTCTATGGCCAAATAGCTCCCATAATCCAACACCCGCGGGGTTGTACACAGGAATTTGTTGAAGTAGTCTATTTAAATGTTCGCCCCTTATGAATGAAAAATCGGAATTTATAGAAACCGTTATCGCTCATAGCATTCTACCTTTAAAATAATTCGGCGGACACACTTTGTTGCGTCTTGCAAGTGGGGCAGTCGTATCAAAGCGGCAAAGTGTCTGCCACAATCCCGGCAATACCTTATGCTTAAAGGAGCATAATATTACGACACAATTTCGGTTAGCAATGGCTAAACAAAAACGCAGCATGTTCATGCACAGTTTATCAGAACACATCAAAGAAGCATACTGAGCATGTCACTGAATGCGGTTCGCCCGAGGTAATACACAACTGAAACATATTTCCTAATCGGTCGCAAATATCCTCTCTATGCACAGTAGCGTAAATACCGTTGACGTCATGAAAAATAATCACAATCGCGAGTAGCTAGATTGCACGGTTCCCTTTCGCCAGCTATAATTTTTGTTATTTCCTTGAAGATATACCTAACCTAGCTGCCAGCCAGCAATGTTAGGCCTTTGTGGTGTCTTTATATTTTAGTACAAATACTTCATGTAAACGCCAGTCATAAAACACGACGACGCGCGCAGTGTCCCAGTTTTTGTTTTCAATCAATCCCGTCTAAATGAAAGCATCAACCTCGAAAAGCGGCGGTAACAGTGCGGATAGTTCATTTCATTTCATTTATTATGTCTCTCAGGGCCCGAAGGCATTACAGAGAGGAGTGGGGCACAGTAAATAGAACAAAGCAAATAACAATGAAAAGGCAAAAACTACACAAAATAACTACTAAACATCATTTAACAGGTTTGTAATGGAATAAAACAAATATCAATGGAAAGGCAAACAATACACAAACTTACTACTAAACATCATGTAACAGGTTAGTAATGGCAATCTTAAATTTATCCGAGGCAGTGATTGTGACAATGGCTGCGGGAAGGCGGTTCCAGTCAATCGAGGTTTGAGGCAAAAAAGAGGCATTAAAGGTAGATGTGCTGCAATGAGGGATCCCAACTTTTAGTTGATGATCGGTGCGTGATGATATGTAAAATGGTTCAGAAAATAGTGCTTGGCGGAGAGTAGGGTTAGAGTGATAAATCTTATGGAACAGGCATAGGCGGGATATCTTTCGACGAAGGGAAAGAGTGGGCAAGGATAGAGATGCTTTCATTAAAGTGGTGCTAGCTGTGCGGTGATAGTTAGAAAGTATAAAACGGGCGGAGCGGTTTTGAATGGATTCTACGGCAGATGCAAGGGTGATACCAGGGTTCCAGATTGAGGCGGCATATTCAAGTTTAGGGCGAATTAAGGTCTTATAAATGAGAAGCTTTAATGAAAGAGGGGCAAGAAAAAAGTTTCTTTTGATGTATCCTAATAATTGATTAGCGTTTTTCGTGACATAGTCGACATGAATATTCCAGGACAGATCATTTGAAATGTGAACACCGAGGTATTTGTAGGAGGACACAGGAAGGAGGGTAGAGTTATTGATGGAGTAGGAAGGGCAAATGTTAATTTGACGAGAGACACACATGGATTTACATTTAGAGATATTAAGTTCCATAAGCCAGTCGTTGCACCATTGGGTTACATTGTTAATATCGGTTTGAAGAGCTGCGATATCAGAGTCGTTAAGGATTTCTTTGTAAATAACACAGTCGTCAGCAAAAAGGCTAATAGAAGAGGAGACACGGGTAGGGAGATCATTAATATATATAAGAAATAGTAGTGGACCGAGTACAGAACCTTGTGGGACACCGGAGTTGACAGGCGAGTATGGAGAATTAGTTCCGTTGGCGTGGACAAACTGTAGACGGTTAGTCAGAAAGGCGTCTATCCAAGCGAGAACATATGGACACATGTTAAGGCTACTAAGTTTATGGAGAAGAAGGGCGTGAGGAACTTTGTCAAAAGCTTTGGAAAAATCAAGGAATATGCAGTCAGTTCTGGAACCCTGGTCAAGTGTGACATGGAGATTATGAGTAAAGGTAAGAAGTTGGGTTTCGCATGAGTAAAACTTCCGAAAACCATGTTGTGATGTGTTAAAGAAAGAGTTAGAATCCAGAAAGTTTGCAAGTTGAGAGTAAATTACGTGTTCAAGGATTTTGCATGGTATACTCGTTATGGAGATGGGACGGTAGTTAGATGCATTTTGTTTATCGCCACCTTTGTGTACAGGAACCACCTTCCCCACCTTCCAATCCAATGGCAAGACACCATGTTGAAGTGACTGAGAAAAAATCTTGGACAGGATAATGCTGGAATACATTTTAGTGTTTTTCAAAAATTTTGTGTTAATGTTATCAGTACCTACCGCAGAAGACATTTTTAGGTTATCAATAATCTTAGCAATTCCTTCACTATCTAGAACAACAGGATACATAGGCAAGAAATCACAGGCGGTAAATATAGGGAAACAAGAACTAACTGGAATAGAGAAAGATTTAGTAAACACTTCATTTAAAACGAAAGAACACTGATCATCGGATAATTCATCTCCGTCAGCATCCCTAAGCGTTATATTGGAAGAGAAAGAGGGATTAATAACCTTCCAAAATTGACGCGGGTTATTTAACAACAAGGAGGGTAACGTATTATTAAAATAATGGGATTTTGCATCTAGAAGTGCTTTTTTATACACACCAGCTGCAGTACGGTACGCCGACCATCGCTGTTCGTTGTCTGATAGCTTTGCAGCACGAAATATTCTTTTTTCTTGTTTGCTAACCTTTTTAAAAACACGTTATACCAAGGCGATTCAGGAGAGGACGAAATAATGCGAAGTGGCACGTGCGCTTTCATAAGGTACGCAACTTGTTCTTTAAATAAACACCAGTTATTCTCAACTGAGCGCTCATCAAAACGATCCAAGTAAATATCAAGAAAAAGGCAAAGGTTCCTATTAATGGAATCAAAATCAGCTCGTGCATAATCAGAAATTCGCTTAAAGGAGCTGTGCAAAGATATTCAATTGGAATGTTTTGCACTTCACACGAGCTTACTGACACTGGTGGGACTCAAGGATACTCACACGCAACGCCACTGGGCAAGAATCTCCGTTGTTGCGGTGTAATTTCAAGGACAAAAGCGATCATTTTCATTCAATCTCTCCTTTGCAAAATTTGATGACGTAACGTGGGTATCGAAGTATCACTCCGGTGACGATATTTGAATGCGGTTCATAGATTGGACCCGAGCATTGCGTGGGCACTCGATTTGGGCTCGTGATAATTACTAGCTCGAGAAGCATTCGGGTAGTGGCCCGTGTCCAATCGCTGCAACGACGACAATAGCCGAGACGACAATAGCCGAGCCGAGCCGG